>QQXO01000209.1:0-41160 GCA_003709845.1 Chaetothyriales sp. CBS 134916 | reverse complement strand
CCGCCATCGTCTCACTACGAGCGACGGTGATATCGCTATAGACGGGCCGCACCGGGTCACGTGCTGAGTGGTCTTGGCATGTGCGTTCAACATCCTAGGTAAGCTGACCTCCAGCATGAACATCTGGGTGTAGTTGTGATATTGCAAAGAATATTCTAGCGACACAGTGAACGTATGAAAGAGCATCCAATGTAGGCCATCCATTCTGTGAGTGGATGGCCCTTCAGCATGCTCAGCCATCCGGGTTGTTGATTTAGTAATCTTTCGCAATCTTTCGAAGCATTGAGAACATTGCTTCCTTTTGACCGAGACCTATTCTACCGCTACTGTCTCTGGTCATTTCTCGGTCAAGTGGGTCAAGCAATACCGGTACCCAGGCAGCCATGCAGAATCAAGAGCCTGGAATAACCGCTGAGGTAGTGGACGCCGCCGTCATAGCGCGAGGCCTACATCAGGACGATTTCACGGAGCAGACTCTGGTCCCGGCTCGATGGACTGGGTTGCTAATGCAAGCAAGCCACCGAGTGTGCCAGCAAGGCGCCAAATCTAGACAGATCTTCCGCTCTGCAATGCAGGACATGGAAGCAAAGCCATTCCAGGTAGACCTAGGACTAAGTGACTGACTCGCAGAACCAAGACTATGCAGCAATTCCGATGGATGTGTTGGTGACCAGGATTGACAGGACGTCAAGGATAGATGGATGTACAGTATTCAATAAGGCATGCTGATAGAGGCCTGGCATCTGGAACGAATGGCTTGATTGGGAATAAGTTATGGCAACTTATTACTCTATCCAAGATCAGTGTGAGCAACCAGCATCGTACCGGTACTGTCGGTAACTCAGATCGGCGATTCTGGCTTATTAAGAAGTCGGCTAGAGAAGAATAAGTTAAGCTTAAATAAGTATCCTTAAAATTGTAACAGCAGCCCTAATTAACTACGCCGGTCGAACTAATACTGCGGATACACACGCGGCGTGTCGAAGCCACACAAGCCCTCCGAAACTAGGATGCCTGCGTGTGGGGCTGCCGATCTTCTGGCGTTGATAGAGCACATATGTTGTCTCGCCTGAAGACCGCTGCACCGTCGAACAGAAGAATGATCCACGAAGCCCTCTCGCGATGACCCTTCCTGTTGGCCCTGTTAGTCGGTCTGTTCCAATCAAGCGAGCAAGCAAGCAAAGAAGCAAGCAAACAAATAAACAAATACGCCATCTCTAACTGATGAGCATCCCCGTTGAGGCCGTCTCGCTGTCTGGCTTGTCTAAGCTCCTCGCATACCCTCCCCAGTATCCTCGAAACCCAACGCACCCGACCCACGAGCGGCTGGTGCTCTACATTGTCCGAGTGCCCGGCAGCCAAGATGTCTTCTTGACGCCACTCAAGCCACCGACAAAGTCGTCGATCAGTCTCGAAGCCATTCAGACCAGCCTCTACTACCTCCACGTCGAGACGGCCGAAGATGACACGTTGCGGCAAAGTCTCGAAGCTGAGCGACAGCTGGAGCAGCAGAAACGGCCTGGACCACCGATCCTACGCAAGCCATTGCCTCCCACGCCCTTCACCAACTACCCCGCCTCCGACCGTCCTCCCACTCCACCCAAGAGCTACCCGGACTATCAACCCAGTAGCGCCGGCGACGGCAACCAGTTGGACAGATATGTTTCAAGGGGAAGTCATCTGAGACTGAGTCTAGCAGGAACAAAACCAATGCGGCGCAAACCGCTTGGTGCTCGGCCGCTGCCCTCACAGCCCAGATCTGGGGAAGACCAGGCCGGGCCTTCTCCATCACCAGCAGGCTCAGGAAAGGGGGGAAAGTCCGGGCTCTGGGAGACGCTCTTGCAGGTGCCTGAGGAGGAGGGGTCGGAGCCAGGGTCAGATAGGCCAACTACGCGAGACAGTGCTGAGCCGAGTGCAGATGGAGAGCCATTATCTGATGGCAGCACTACGATCACCATGATCAGGCGAGATCCCACGTCCGGGGCACAATGGAACGTGGGCAGCTTGAGACTGAGGACGAGAAAGAGCTCGATGGCGCTGCTACAGCCGGTGGACATGATGCTGACGAGTCCTGGCTACGCCAAGTTTGCTCGAAATCCGGATTCACCGTTGACAGTGGGACATGACGAGGATGCGGCGGAAGTGCGCAGCCCCGATTCAAGCACAGCCGTGTCACCTGTCTCTGGCCCTGTCTTTAAACGGTGCCTAGGCTTTCGGCCACTGCCCAACGATCAAAAGCCTTTAGTACAGCATGTTCGCACCGGCTCGTCCGGCATCTTGGCCGATATAACCAATGGGCCGTCGAAGAAAGTGCCCCAAGTCTTTGCCTTCACCTCACCGTGGCAGGGGATTTGTACGTTCAGCAATGGTGTGGACGGACGGACACTGAAGTGCAAGCACTCACTGCCAACGCTGAGCTCGCAGCAAGAAGGCGTGGCATTACCTGTGGCAGAGCTCCGCTTCAATCTGCCGTGGTCTGTTCTGCACCACGCAGATGCCAGCAGGCTGACCAATCGCGAAGCTGAAACACTACCAATCTCCCAACTGCTCGGCCGCTCTACCAAACAGCAATGGAGACGAACGGTCCAGAGCCTCAAGCAACACACTCGAGGTCCCAGCCAGGACGATGTTCCGATAGAGTTGGCACGAGCGAAGCCGCACGCTGATCAGGATGTGCTTGAGGAGGACATGCAGCGAATCAGTCTGAAGCTAGGCCGAGAGAAAGCAGGCGGTGGATTCAAAGGCAACAGTGCCAAGCTGGGCAAGCTGATCATTGAGGACGAAGGCCTGAAGATGTGCGACCTGGTCGTGGCGTCTTGCATGGGCGTGTGGTGGCAGCATTACTTGCTTGAGCCGCGTGCGTAGACCAATAATAGACGCAGTCACCTTGTTTCCTGTGCCTTTTTCTTATTACCCATCAGTGCCAGTCAGCATAGCCTGGCCTGCTACGGGACAGACAACGCGCCATTTGAGCACCTCAGATGACTGTGCAGCTGTAAGCGGTCTGCGTATGTCTGCGTCAGTCTGCATCAGTCTGCATCCGTCTGCATCAGTATCCATCATCAGTATATTAATTATGGCCTCCACGCTAAGGTGAGAGAAGCGGCTGCCAATAGGCGAGCTCGTTGGCTGCCAACCAGAGCTCTAGCCTGGTCGAGATATATCATACCGTGGCAGGCATTGTGCTGTAATTAAGCCAGATAGCACTCGTCAACCTGTTCTACTCTTGAACTATGATATAACCGCAATTGCGGCACACCGGCTGCTCCGGAACAGTACCGGTACTGCGTATACTGACACGAATCCTGCTCCACATGCGTCACCCGCGTCTGCGTTCACGTGTACGCCATTCGCAATAGACTGTTACTTATTAGACAAGGGAGCAAGCCAGTTCATGGCATGGACCTGTAAGAACCACGGCCACTGCTCGCGCCTCCGAGGATTCGCTTGGGCATGTCTGCCGCCCCGGGCGTCCTCGACACGCCGCCTCCACAGCCGCACCAGGAGCAACAGGCCGGGCCCAGTCATGGGCGAGAGCGCCTCTCCCCCAAGGTCAATGGCGCTGCAGATGCTTCTACGCCGATGATGAGTGGCAGTATACCCGCGAGCCGGTCCCATTCCCCTGGAAAAGGCCCAAACTCACTCTCGGCTGGCACGCCCCAAGACGGCCCTTCAGACTCACTCCGCGCTCGCACCTCTGGCCAAACCCATGTCAGCGCGCTGAAAAAGCAATCGGCACCAAATGGCAGCGCAATTGGGCCTGATCAGTTGCCCGGCCCTGTAGCCACACCGGCGACCGACGTGGACAGTCCTGCGGCTGTGAACGGAGCACCGCCCACGGCAAAGAAGGGCGTCCAGTTTTCCGAGGATGCAAATGCCATTGATCCCGCTGGGCCAGATGGCCAGGAGAGCCCGACCGCGGCCGGTGACAAAGCAGACACCAGCAAGCCCTCTCTCTACTCCAAGTTGATGGCGCTGGCCGCTTCACAAGGCTTCGTGCCCTCCCGCTCGGCAGCTGGTGCCAAAGCAACCGAGGGCGAGGGCGTGTCAGCTTCATCCTCCAGGTCCGAGGGCGCGGCCTTGTCGGCTACACTCGACGAGACCGACTCGGACGCTGCTGACGCCGATGCCGAGGAGAGCGCTGCGGAGAGCACGCACAACCACACTCTGCCCAGGAGGCGGCGAAGAAGAGGCCGCCGCTTCCACGATGGGGCCGAGACTGCTTCACCTTCACCTCATAGTCCCATGCGAGCCGGTCTGCAGAGTGCTCCACTGCATTCCCAGCCAAATACGGCTCAGGCGCTTACTCGACGTGCCACTGACACAGACATGGCCCACATACGCGCACACGTGTCAGAAGACGAGGGCCGCAAAAAGCTCGCTGCTGGCTCGCCTTGGAAACCACGCCATCCCTTACGTGGCCTCAGCTACGGCGGCCAGCGAAAGTCAACCGAAATCACTGCTGACGGCCGAGAGAACAGACGGCCTCTTGCGCTGCGAAATCTTACATCCATGACCACCGGCCACTCTCATCATCCCACTCATGACTCTGATGCGGCTGAAACGCCTCGAACCTCCCGACGGAAAATCCTGACAGAGCGAGGCACCACCCTGGGAGCGCAAAAGTGGCGCCAGCTTAAGCAAAAATTTAACCTTTTGAGCGCGGGACGACGGAAAGAACGGACTCAAGACCACGAAAAATCGGCTGAGTTGTTGGCTGAGCTGGCTGCCGGCAGTCCGGCTGCACTGATGCTCGCCAGCATGTTTCAGAGAGACGAGCACGGACAGAGGCGAATCCCCGTCTTGCTCGAACAGGTCAAGGTCCAAGTCACTGACTCGCTTGTTGACGAGTCCACGCCAGGAGATCGCCACCTGCTCTTCAGGATCGAGCTCGAGTATGGCAACGGCATCAATCGCATGAAGTGGGTAATTCATAGGTCTTTGAAGGACTTCGTCACCCTGCATGCCAAGTACAAGCTCCATTTCCAATCGGAGAAACTTAAGGGCCGTGGCGAGAGTGGCAAGCAGATGCCCAAGTTCCCCAAGGCTGCTTTCCCAATCTTGAAAAAGTACGGAGTCAAGGCCTTAGAGGATGAAGACGACGCTCCCGAGAATGATGATCCAGAGGCTACTGGCCGAGACACTGATACCGAAAGACCAAAACTAAGGATAAGCAATCACGCACATACCCACGTTCGAACCAGGTCAAGCCTTGGGAATCGAGAAGATCCTGGCCTCGGTCCGGGTTCTGGCCGGGATGATCGCAGGGAGCGGGAGAAGGAGCGCAAGAAGGTCGAGGCTTACCTCCAGGCCATGATCAAGTTCATGCTTTTCCGCCCTGACAGCAACCGTCTATGCAAATTCCTCGAGATTTCCGCCTTGGGTATGCGTCTTGCCTCGGAGGGCAGCTATCATGGCAAGGAAGGCTACCTAGTCATTCGCTCTGGTAAAGGTGTCGATTTCCGAAAAGCACTGACCCCCTCTGATTTCAAGCTGCGGCATACACCCAAGTGGTGGCTTGTGCGACATAGCTACGTCGTTTGCGTCGACTCTCCCGAGGAGATGCACATCTACGACGTCTTCTTGTTCGACTCCGACTTCAGAATACAATCGTCAAAGGTCAAGGTCAACGACAAGTCCAAAGCCCAGGAGCTCGCTGTGGCAGCCAAGGAGAATGCAACACGAAACCACCGATTGAAGCTTTCCAATTCCGAGAGGAAGCTCAAGCTGCTCGCGAGAAATGAGCGCATGTTGCATCAATTCGAGGATTCTATCCAGAAGATGGTAGCAATATCTCCCTGGACCGAGGAAAACAGATTTGGTAGCTTTGCTCCCGTCCGACAAAAGTGCTTTGCGCAGTGGCTCGTTGACGGACGAGACTACATGTGGGTTTTGTCCCGTGCCTTGAACCAGGCCAAAGATGTCATCTACATTCACGATTGGTGGCTCAGCCCCGAAATCTACTTGAGACGCCCTCCCGCTATCAGCCAGAAGTGGCGCCTCGACAGGATCCTTAAGAAGAAAGCGGAGGAAGGCGTCAAAGTCTTTGTCATTGTTTATCGCAACATCGAATCCGCCATTCCCATTGACTCGCAGTACACCAAGTTCTCCCTCCTCGACCTGCATCCCAATATCTTTGTTCAGCGATCACCCAACCAATTCCGCCAAAATACTTTCTTCTGGGCTCATCATGAGAAGGTTTGCATAGTTGATCATACCCTCGCCTTTGTTGGCGGTATTGACTTGTGCTTCGGCCGTTGGGATACCCCACAGCATACCCTACTCGACGACAAGCCTACCGGCTTCGCCTCTGACTTGGAGCCAAAGGATGCTGATCACTGCCAGCTGTGGCCCGGAAAGGACTATTCCAACCCCAGGATACAAGATTTTTACGCGCTTAACAAGCCTTACGAGGAGATGTACGATCGATCCAAGATCCCTCGCATGCCATGGCACGACATCGGTATGCAAATCGTCGGCCAACCAGCCCGAGATCTGACAAGACATTTTGTTCAGCGCTGGAACTACATCTTGCGCCAAAGGAAGCCCACTCGGCCCACTCCTTTCCTTCTCCCACCTCCCGACTTCAATCTAGCCGATCTCGAAGCCCTGGGACTCGATGGTACCTGTGAAGTGCAGATCCTGAGATCGGCCGGTCCATGGTCGCTCGGCACCCCGGAGAAGACCGAGCACAGCATCATGGATGCTTACATCAAGCTCATCGAACAATCCGACCATTTCGTCTACATCGAGAATCAGTTCTTCATCTCCAGCTGCCAGACCGAGGGAGCCACGGTCCACAACAAGATCGGCGATGCCCTGGTTGAACGAGTTATACGTGCATCCAAGAATGACGAGCACTGGCGAGCGGTCATCATCATTCCACTTATCCCCGGCTTCCAGAATACTGTTGAAGAGGAAGGCGGCACTAGCGTCAGGCTTATTATGCAGTACCAGTACCGAAGCATCTGTCGAGGTGATAGCTCCATCTTTGGCCGATTGAGAAGCAACGGCATCGACCCCGACGACTACATTCAATTCTACAGCTTGAGGCAGTGGGGAAGGATCGGTCCGAAAAATGCTCTAGTGACCGAACAGCTCTACATTCATGCCAAATGCATGGTCGTCGACGACCGCATCGCTATCATTGGCTCTGCCAACATCAACGAGCGCTCCATGCTCGGCAATCGTGATTCTGAGTGCGCCGCTGTCGTGAGGGATACTGATATGCTGTGGTCGCAAATGAATCGCAAGCCCTACCGTGTCGGCCGCTTCGCTCATACATTGCGCATGCGCCTGATGCGAGAACATCTTGGTTTGGATGTTGATAAGATAATGGAAGAAGCCCAAGCTATGCAGAACCAGCGGTCTCGGTCCGACGGAGGCGTGTCCGAGCCAGCCCGAGCCGTGTCACCTAACAGAGAGGACGAAGACGACGGTCGGTCACCCATGTCTCCTGAGGACACTCACACACCCCCTGCACAACGTAGCAAAGAATTCCGCCGAGAGCTCTTTGCCCGACAAGAAGACTTGAAAAGCTTCAACCATGATGTCGACTGGGAGCAAGATCGCAACCCCAACCTGAAGTCAAACAGAAAGCTGACCGAGGACCCTCGAGTGACAGGCAACGCCCATCACAAAGATGATGTTGACGGACTGGGTTTCGACCACATGATCGCTATGGACGCTGCTGGCTATGGGAGTGGCCGCGACACTGTCGTGGTCAGGAGCGACAAAGAGGTCCTTACCACGTCCCTCGACACAGAAGGCCGAAGACCTTTGGACCATCCTCGCCAGCATGATGACCCTGTTCGCATTCCCTCTTATGTTGGCAAACTCGAGACCTCAAATCCGCCACTACCTCCACGACCAACCATCAATCGATTCTCTTCCGAGCGCCTCGGCCTTCCCATGCTCTCACAGCTTCCGCCGCTACCAGCCGAGGATGATACAGATATCGGTGGCCCAGCCCTGGTGCTCAAGTCCTCCAAGACCCCCAACCAACGTCATCCTCTCATGAACGAAATTCGTTGCCCTCTCGTAGACCGGGACTGCATGAGCGACCCCATGGACCCATCTTTCCTCGAAGACATCTGGCATGTCGTGGCTGAGAACAACACCAAGATCTATAGATCAGTCTTCCGCTGCATGCCTGACAACCAAGTACGTGACTGGAACGAGTATCACGAATACATCAGATACGAGCAACGCTTCAATCAGCTACAAGGCAACGATACCACTAACGCCACACCCTCTGCTTCTTGCGCCGCAGAGAACCTCAATGCTATGCATCGCACTGGTCCACCCGGCGCCGCCTCTCCATTCAACCCCGCGCAGATCATGGGCCTCACTAAACTTCCCAGCAACATCGCTAAGAACGAAGTCGATATGAATGGCAAGATTGCAACCCTGGTAGGCAGTGAGTCCGACATGGACACTGCAAATCAGGAGAAAGAGGAATTAAGAAGATGGGCTGCCGAAGCGAATGCGGCGCAAGTAGAGAAGCAAGGGCGGCCGTTACATAGGCAAGGTACAATTTTGGACGAGAAGGATGTGCTCAAGGGCATCCCAGAAGAGGTACCAATGAGGCAGAACGGTTCGACGCCGATAATGAATGGAATTGGAAATGAAGTCGCCGGAGATATTGACCAAGGGAACCCACCCATGATCGCGATTAATACGACCATGGTCAACTCTAACGCTACCGTACCCAGCATGGGCACAGGCTCCAATGACTCAAATGAAAAAGCTGCCGAGCTCGCTTCCTCTAACCCACTTCCTGCCACGAACAGCGCTGAAAGCAGTCGTTCACCAGGCATCTCCGTGACAAATGGAACAGCCAAAAAACGGAGGAGGGGCACCACACGCAGCTCTCGAAGAGATTTCAGCGCAAGTGATGATATCCTGAGCATTGATGAAGCCGAGGAATTGTTGGCCTTGGTGCAAGGTCATTTGGTTTCTTGGCCTTATGATTGGTAAGCCCATTTCATCTTTTTCTACCAACTTGACAGCATTCTTGCGGCCTGGCAATCTTAAAGCAATACCACTAACAACCATTTGTAGGATGGAAAAGGTTGAAGCAGGCAGTAACTGGTTGTTTGCGTTTGATCAGATCAGTCCTATTGAGATTTAGTAAGTCTAACTTCCCTTCCTCCGTGAGTGAGGTCGATATGAAAGACAAGTGCTAATGTGTCGACAGTCTATGATCAAAAATTGACTAGGTCGTACTCTGCTGAGTCGTAAGGATGCATTGGATCAACTCACCATACGTAGCAGTCGGTCCCGTCCAAACGCGCTACTCGATAGAGAAAAACAAGGAAGCGAAGCATGCAAGAATAGCTCCCTAGAAGGAGGACTGGCCAAGAGCACAACCATGTAGCAACACTTACGAATTTACATTGTTCCGGAGGGAAAGAGGGTTTTGGTCTGAGATATGCATCTATCTACTGGTGTTTCGAAGTTTTGCTCCATGAGGTTTTTGATGTATCTGAGAGCACGAGGAACAAAATGAGCGGTCTCCCCCCAAAATTTTTGAGCGTGGACAGGACGCGACAGAAGAATCGGAGAGAAAGTTAGACCAACCTTTTGTTTTTGTTGAGAATATTGATACGTTAATAGATCTGTCTCATTCAAAACTCTAACTTGGGCTGGTGTAGTGTCTGGTTGCATTGTCTATTAGGTAGGTAATGCAGTCTTGTAGACTGTCATACAGTAATCTCAACGCTTGGAGCATGTCATCACACAGTACTAGTTACTGTACAGACGGCACCTACCCCTGTCACCGGCAAAAGGTTTTCCATCTGATCTCGTTATACTCGCGCGATACGTCGCGCACGGACACGCAGAACAATACGAACACATCCCTTAACCTCTGAATTCGCGCGAAGCTAACGCGCATGGTTCTTTTGGTTGATAATGATAAATAATGACGATTATTCCAAATCAGCCCAACCCAACCCCCTTCCCTTTGCCCCCCACATTAAGGACGAATGAATATGAATACGGTTAATTATATTGATGTCCCCTGTCCATCCCTGGCCCAAAGGCGCCAGATGAGTCTGTAAGATTTGCCCGATCCGGTGCAGACTTGGCATACTAGTGATTGAACCTCTCCTACCTTTGCCTTTGTCAGACGGAACAGCCCACTCAATTGAGTAACATTATTATTAGTCAAATTGCCACTTCTCGAACTCTAATTTGTCGTCCCTCTGATTTGGCAAATTCCTCGACTGCTTCGTCTTTCCAGCTATCCGTAAGTGCCGTCTTTGCATCGTGGTATAGGTCGTTGCTCACTGCTGAAGTCGTCCGGAATCTTCATGCCATGCATAGGCTTTTCGCAATCATCTGCCTCATCCAAGATAAAAGGTGTCACGTAATTCAATTGTCAGTGCATGGGAAATAAGCCTCGCCAAACTCGAAGATACATCTCGCGATAGTGTACTATGATGAGAAGGCCGAACGCTGCTGCATGTTACCGGTAGTAGTACTGTATTCAAAGCCATCATAAGCAGTTGATAGCTTTTTATTGGCAATCCTTCAGGAGGTGAAATATGTCAGGTCTGGAAGGCCAGCAGGCTGAAGAACCCCAGAGAATAAGAAAGCCGGCCAAAGATAGGATTGCTGATAAGCAATGTCATATTGTTGACGGACACTTCGAAAATTTGACTGTACACCATTCTTACACGTAATCTAGACCCGTCAAGACCAGCCCCTGTTGATATATGTGTTGAACGGCTTGGGTCGCCCTCCCATCTTTGCTCACCACCTGGACTGACAGGGGGAACACTGGTATCAGTGTCGTAGACGAGTCTGTGGAAACCGGAGCCAAGCCCCAAGCTATTACTGCATATTTTAGTAGGCGTATCACAGGGAATACATTGTTGACAGGCTTCGATTTTGGCTATTCAGTTCGTTGGGTGTTGTAGTAGAGTTCAAAATTCACTCGTAACTTTGCAAATCCGCAAACAATGCCTAGAGCTGATTTTGGCGATTTATAAAACCTTAGCCTTCGCAATTGGAGAATCGGAGCGAAAGACGGGATGGAAGAGGGAAAGCGATCGCGATTAATTTTAGAGAAAGGTGTGTTTTTACTGGACATGGTGGTGTGTCACTTTTTGTTTCGCCATCAGTAAGATGGGTGCACGTGCATTGCACATGCATTAGATGTACAAAAGCGGGAAGGAGAAATCTTAACCACATTAAGAGACGGACGAGCTTTTGGTCCTTGAAATGGGGGGACAGCCAGGACTAGAGGAGACAAGCAGCTCTGCTCTAGCAGATAGTACTGTACAGCCCCTGGGCATGACTTGAATCTTTTGGCGAGTCGCTCTGCATCTTCAGCTATTCCTAATACTGTATGAAGCTACCATAGTGCTAGCTCTGGGTTGTGCGGGGTTCAACTTCTTCCACCAATTGAGTTGAACTTGCAAGATACGAACGACTTGCAGGATTTCGCATCTCTTAAAACAAATTGACCGACGACTCGGAGATTGGGAAACGCTAGTGGTACTCTTCAGAGGTACAATAAGCACTAAAAAGCAAAGATGTTGCAGGAGATCCTACGAGCCAGTTGTCAGACAAGAAATCAAGGCCCTCTGATCAATGAAGACGACGAACAGACTTTCGACGCAATATCTTGAGAGTCCAACCCGAAAAATAATAACCAAACCTTTTGCAGGCATGCCAGCAGTACAGTAAAAACAGAGGAAATCGCACGACCGCCTGAGGGGTGCAGTGTTAAAAGAAAACACCAATGGCGAAAGGAATTATCATGACAATCGGAGAGAGAGGAATAAATCGAGGATTAAAGCAAGCAGGCGTTCCCGTTGACTATTGCTACTTGTCTTGTACTATAGTTGTGGTTAGATTCTCACGAGAAATGGGTTGTACGAAAGGAAGACTGAGGCCGACCGAGCTATCAGTAGTTTGTTCCCGGCGGCCATCTGCCGTGTTGGCCCGTTCACGGCGACACGGGATATGATAAGACGCCACCTCCACTCCCTAATTGAGTAATTAATCGTCAATGAAACTCACTTTTGATCAGTCATCATGGTCGAGAGAGAAAGGGCTGGAGGTCGATACGCCTGTCGAAGCCTTGTGGAGCCCCTTTTATTGGACTCCTCCAGCTTATCAAGTACTTGTAGGGTACACTTCGAGTACCTTGACTGGCCCGCATTCATCTCAATCGCTGCGGAGGCTTGTGTTGCCCTTGCGAGAGTTGCGGGGCTCTGATTTCCTGGTGTTGGGGCTGCCCATTTTTAGTTCCATCTTGGAACCACTGTCAGAACTGAGTAGTATTTTGCTTCGGCAAGCCCGTGGGAATGACTGAGGGCCACCCAAAAACTCTAGAAGCTGACTCATCTAGGATGTGCCAATCAGAACTCTTAGCGACACTGCGTGTTGAAAAGGCATTATAACCTCAAGCTCTCCTAAGATAAGGGAATGCGTGCAGCAGCAGTCACTGAAGACGAGTATTGATCAGTGGTGACATAGTGATAGTGTAATCGTGACAATGGTTGTTGATTGCATCATCTTCACATGAGGCACAAACGTCGTGAGATTCTTAATAATAAATGATTTGTGGAAGCGTGTAACAAAGATACCACGCTTGCGTCTCAATACAGTATTGAAATGACGCATTTGCCAAGGCCGTTATGAGTTTCCGCACTCCACTTTATGCTAAGTTTATGACTATGACGGCTTGCATTTCGCTCTTTCTCGACGTGCGAGATGGACTTATCACGCCCCTCTCTCTGCACAGATTACCGGGACCAGGCCACATGGTTTGTTCACGAGTCGTATGACCTCTAGCTACGTAGATGCAAGACAAGGACTTGAGGCCTGGTGTTTGCATCTAGTCGGCCCCGGAGTCTACGAAGACCCGAAGCGAACATCGGCAAAGCCGCCAAGAGCAAGGTAATTACTTCCTATCCAACTACGTATTGTCCTTTCTAGGCGACTTTCCTCTGGACTTCGGGACCCGAGCATCACTACACGGATGATTATTCTAGTTTGTACATTTGTCTATGCCTGAATCGATGCGTTAATGATGGCCTTTTTTTTGACCGAAAGGTCTCATTCATCAGGATTGTGGAAGACTGTAGATGAAAATGATTCGTACTTTGGCAATCGGGGGAGCCCAGCTTCGGCCGGCGACGAGGCCGAAGACGGCCGTGGCGGTCCGTGACTAATGCCTCACTCACTATTCCGCAGAGGCTACGCTGCTGACATCGGGTGATTTTTAGTAGGATTACAGCCACCTGACCATGGCCCGCCTCATCTGTAAGCAGAATGTGCGCTGTGTCTTTGCCCAAGATCCTGCAGGTGACATTCGTCATGGAGATTCACCGAATTCGCCAGGTTTAGTGGCTCGAGATCTCCAGGGCTCTTTGCAGACTTCCCCAATGCGCCACCCGCCTATGAAAGCATCGCAGCGACTTGGGTTAATAGATCAGCCAGGTCGCTCCACACGAGCAAGGCTATCCTTAGATGCAGGTACATCGACATATCTGTATGCTTCATGACGAGCACTAGTCGTCAGCGAGAACAGGCTGATTAATCGCTAATTATAAGGACTACCAGGCGCAAACCCGGCTTGTTTGCCTCATCAGGCAAGCCCTTGGTGGCCCGTCGGTGTATTTTGCCTGTCCACGATCAGTTCAACACTCTGCCATTGACGGCAACTTCGAAGAAGTTGGTCTGAGATCAACAAGGAGGTCGAGGCGGTTCTGTGGCTGGACCGCAATAGTCACATCCAAGGGAAGCTGTTTTCGGATTCTGAGCCTCTGAGTTCGGCCTCGTATTCAGCCGTGAGGACTGTTTTGTTGACGCCACCCTCGGATTCGATGGATTGGGGTACACGACACTGATACCACTCGTCCCTGGATATATGTTGCACTAAGACAGGAGATTGATCAGGAGCAAGTGTGGAAACCACACCTGGCCTGTCCCTATCTGACTTTTGTGAGAAAACACGATATTGTCCATATCAGGTGGCCGAAGTTGAGTCGGGTGTACACGTCATTAAGGCCAAGACTTACATCGCCGATTCAGAACGAACCAATCGTCTCCCACGATACACTCTCGAAATATTTAGTCATTCTTGGACATGACCTGGCCCGATGTACCGAAAGTTGCGCATCTACTCATGGTATGTTGAGAAAACGATTGCGCCCCGAAAGCTTGACCCTCCCCAGTAATGCGTGGTCCAGGATCTAAAGTATCTCACAGCTCGTCCTTCAACAGCTAGATGATCCATTCTACCATTGGTAGACATGTGTTGATCCATATTCCGATTTGCAACTCGATCAATTGTCTTACTGAGAATGCTGTCGAGTTTGAGCATAGCATTGAGAGAGTCCCGAAAGCCAAAAACAAGACTGAGGCCAAACGACCTCGGGAATTCCTGCAGGATTGCGTACGGTAGTGGTGGAGGTGGTATGGAAAACCATCATCTTGATACCGGTCGAAGATCGTGTCGAAGCTCCGTGCACGTCAAATGCAACAAAGGAAGGAGTGATTTGCCAGGGTGTGATCATTCAGCGACGTGCATACAGAAGAGTAACTTAGGTAACTTTCCTCTCACTGGCGACGTGTAGAGAGAGCTTTGTGGTTCGTAATTGACTTACCATTTCGCTTAATTTCTCCTACAGTACATGTGCTAGATGTTCTTCACTTCGGACTGTTTGGTCATGATCCGTGCTGTAATATACGCGATCCGTTGCCATACCATCTTAGGGTAATCGTCTTGACTATGCAGAAGACTTATCCTGAGAAGAAAGAACCAGAGAACTCCTCTCTAGTCTCTAACAGAGCACGCAACATGTCGTCGCCAAAACGGGCAGTTGCAAGTCAGCATCCTTGTCAAGGTTGATCACCAGAGCTTGTATCAATCCCTGGAGAAATTCTCCGTGGCGCCTGTCAAGGCAAGGTGGGGGGCAGGAGCCGCTTCGACTACGGCACAACATTTTTCGGAGCGAGGCCCGAATTTCGGTAAATCGGTAGGAAATGGGGTCGAAGTCTCGGCATCGGCGAGAGACGTAGAGAGAGTGAAGGTGGAAGCTACCCTTTTACAACTCGCATGCAACCTCTTAAGCTTTGGGGGCTGGTATGAGTGTCACATTCTACTGTACTTGTCTCCACGGAGCTTTTAGCGCTATGGGGGGACCTTCCTACGATGATTTCGATGACGACACCATGTTTGGAGTGCAAAAATGTCAGTTGCTTGTCGATTGTCTATTGGACTAGCTGTTATTGGCATAGACGCAACCCTACATTGTGGTACTGCATGAGCCTCTGTGGCCATGCTAGCACACGGAGCACGAACTGGTCCATCATTGGTCCGACTGGTACCCTCAGTCGATTAGGTCATATTTTTGTAAGGGCTGGCGCTAGATTTGTAAGAAGTTAAAATTGTTTGCGAAAGCTAGGTTGCAGGCCTCTGCAGTCCACCTACCGAAAGTTAATATTGTGACAGAAGAAGAACATCAAAATGGTTGGGTACCTTTCCTGAACTCTTGAGAGCATGATAAGATCAGATAAATTTCCCAAGGCGTGAGTAGGATGCCCCCAAGGCGTGAGTAGGATGCCAACCGTCCCATTATACATCATTAAAACTGTCGTTCTTATGCCCGTTCGACTCAATTTACATCGCCACAATGGGCCTTCCTCTCAACTCCATCTCCACTCCTTCCCAATGTATAACCTTGCCTTTTTGAAGTATCTCCATGCAGATGCCTGCAATCTGCGGTTACTCTGGTATGTATATGCACCAAGTCCCTAGTCAAGACGGCACGCTCCACCGCGCAGTGGGACCTGAAAAGCTTGGCCAACCTCTTCTGGACATTTCTTCCGAATTCTGATCCTATGAAATTTCGTGACTCGAGATACGTTTTCGTCCAATGATGAGTGAACAGCACCTGGGCCCAAAGTTGTTAGCAAGCAAACAAGCCCTCGGACCATGGCTGTAGAACTGTTTAAGCTGCGGTTTTGGCGCTCAGATCATGGCTGGATTAACATAGTGCTGAAACTCTTCCTGTTGACTCCAATCCTTCATCATGAACATTGGGTTGATGGCGGGAGGTAGTTGCTGATCTTGAAACATATGTGGGAATGAAATGCCCCCGTCCATACCGCTGTCGACTATCGGCGAGTCATATTGCTTCATCATTTCCATATTTTCATCAAAGTCAGATACTGGTGTTGACCAATTCAGGTTAGATGCCGTGACTGGATATGTATGCGACTTCATCGGCGGAACTGCATGAGCAGCTTGTGGATAAGGACTCTGATGGGGAGGCGTAGGAGGGAATTTGCCCACGGGATAAGAAGCAGAGAAATTAGGTTTCGAGTGAAGATCGCAGGGGGGTGAAGACGAAGAGTCTGAGCTGGCATCGTGTGAAGGCGAGCGCTCCATCATGGTCGCGCCTTGAGCAATGAGTCTGGTTTGTAGCGCATGGAGGTCTTCCTGGAATGCTTCAGAGGAATTGTGGCCGTCCTGCTTCAAAGCTCCTAATCTCTCGAGGATATCGTGTGTCAAAGGAACACCGCCAGAGGTTTCTTTTAAAGCAGGTCCAGTCCATCCTTGTCCATTCTGAGTGCGTTTGTAGAGTTCTTGCAAACCGGCGACAAGCTGAGCTTGTTGTGTTTCCAACATCTCAACATAGCCTTTTGGATAGACCTTATCGTGGCTCTTTTTTCTGTCGCCAAAGACGCATATGGCGTTGTCGGCCTTACATCTTGAGCATGGAGAAGCGCCGTCGCACTGAAGAGGTCAGAAGGATTCAGGTACAAGTACAAAATTTGTCTCACCTTTGATTTTTTTAGGCGACAGCGATCACAAGCCTTACATACGCGTTTTCGAATGCCACCATCAAGAGGAGAGGTAGGCTCTGGAGTCATCATGTTCGCACCTGTTGATTCGTAGGGTTGGTGTTGAGCCAGTGAGGAATACACAAAGAATATTCACGGGCAAGACTTCTAATGGGGGACAGATAAAACTGGAAGCAACAATGCCGACATGAGGTCAGATATTAGTATCACCCAGAAACAGGAAAGCCTTATACCCATGAATTCAGTGTTACTAAGATTGTGGACCATAAAAATGGGTCGAACCCTGTGATGACATGAGTGCTGAAGGGCCGCATCAGTGCTAATCGAGACGGCCGACCGCCGACAAAATGGGGGTAAAACGGAGGAGGGAAGTTTCCCTGGTGCCGGTGCCGCTCGCTGCGAGCTTGCCGATCACATTATTATGCTGTCCTGCAAGTGCAACGATCGGGGGCGATCAGCAGTTTGACACATTTCGTAATGCAGGGAGTGGGGCAGGCTTTACGCTAGCTATACGTAACATACGTGTAATCAATCGTTTCAGCTCGTTTGCCGTAACTTACGAATCTGACTGCAGTTGCCCGCCATGTTTTGATCCCACTCATCGAAAGATGAGTATGTTGGGATTGCTTTGGATAGAGACGCCCAAGTCCCACTGGTCCCATTGTGTGGCTTCTCATCCATTCACCATTTACGTTCGCCAGAGCCCTGAGGCTGCCAAAAACGTAGCTGCTGGTACCTGTAAGCCACTTTGACGAAAGCGTCTAGATCAGCAAAGCTCTCGTGCGATACCAAGAGTGTTTCTCCACGAAGAAAAAGGTTGAAATATGCTCACTGTGCAGTTACAGAAGCGTCACACTGACCTATCGCGATATCATGATATAATCACTGTAGTTCGAGACTGACATGCTCACTACCCCAACAATTCGACGGAGTAAGGGACAGGAATGCCGACCACAAACTCGAGAGCAATGCCTTCGTCAATAGTCTCCTGGGTCATCCTCTCCTCTCAGTGGCGATAGTGTATGCCCTAGACATGAGCCTGATCGTACTGGGAGATTAGCCTGTTCTAGATCCTGTAATATAGTGTAGCCACAGAAGGCAAACACGTCTAGGTCTCGTGCGTAAAAAAACCACCACAGAGAGTTACGAGTGCCGAGAAAATCTACCCTGTCACTGTAGGGTCTTCGGGCCTGGGGAGATGGTTCAAACTTTAGCCTTAGAAAAGCTGCCAACATCCTCTTGAACGAAAACGGTAAGCAAGAATGTAGTTTTGACAAGTCTAATAAGGTAACTAACTGATGCCCGGGAACAGTTTTGGCAGATTGCCTTAGGATCTCCCCGGTCGGATAAATTCTCCGGCCGCTGGCTCAGTGAATCAGCTTCCTGTACCTGTGCTAGGCGTGTTAACGAAGCCGACCTGGGTCGCGAAGGTCAAGGTCGATGGCTATAATCACCTCTCCCCGCACCGAGTCACCCACAGGAAATGCTGCGGCCACGTCGCCCTCCCGGCCATACTCTTCTCGCGAGACGGAGACGCCCACATCGTCCGTCAGGGCGTCGGTCGAGCTGACACACAACAACGGCAGCACCACGGCTTCCAAGACGGACAACGTAGCTAACCAGCGACGACACCGTGCCGCCTTGCGGGACTACTACAAGCTCAAGTCGCAGCTTCCTTCTGGCGCTGACGGATCGAATGGAACAGCGAGTGTGTCAGATTCGAAAAGCCCTTCTCCTGCACCACCGCCGGTGAATGATGACTCGCCGTCGGGGTCGCTGCTGTCCAAACTTGACGACCCATCCTTTGAAGCGGACAAGTTCGTGTCGTCACTGCTGGCAAGTGGCTCGTTGCAAGAGATCCTCCGCACCGAGGCCGTTCTCGTGTCAGAGATCCGCAACCTTGATGGCGAGTGCAAAGCATTGGTCTACGACAACTACAGCAAGCTGATCAAAGCGGTCGGCACTATTGGGGACATGCAAAAGGGGATGCAGAGGAAGCAGCAACAACAACATCCTTCTGGCCGCGGTGGCGACGATGGTGAAGGAGGTGGACTCGATGGCGTGGAGAAGCTCGAGGGAAAGCTGCGGGATCTAGAGACCGTGGCTAGGGAGCTTAATCCCACAGCTGGAGAGGGAGACGGACGATGTGAAGTTAAAGAGCGCAGAAAGATAAGGAAACAAAAGGGCCTGGTTCGCTGGGTTCTTGCTGCCCCTGCACATCTTGAGAACCTTTGTAAAGCAGACAAACGGGAAGACGCTGAGCTCGAATGGGCCAGAGTCAAACAGTTACTGGATCAGTGGGAGGATGTGAAAGGTGTGGAGGATGTGAGGGTAGCGTGCGTGGCAGCAATGAAGAAGCCGGACCAAGGATCCGAGAATGGTTGACCTGGACACAACGCACACACAAAAGATCCACATCAATCGACCTTTTCTGAACATTGTCGAATCAGTCAGTCAGTTGACCTGTACAGCAAGCGACCTGATGATGACAAGATGGCACATGCGAACCCCCATCCCCCGCGGGGTTGACGAAAGGACTACTACCAGCGTCAAATTGATCAGCGAAAGCCGTCGATCCGATGGTGACGACCAGCCAGCCAGCGCCCCCTCCCCATTCGTAGGAAGGTAAGCACTGAGAAGGTCAAATCTAGAACAGCTGGCAATGCTTAATCTGCCAGCTATGACCAACACACATACATATATACTAATCATGCAGATACATGCATGTGTCATCAGGAGCGGTTTGTGCACACTGACAAAGTTGTTGATCCATTTATTGATCTGCTATCTTAAGGTCTACCTATGTGTATGACGCAAGCCCGAAGACTGACAAGGGTCAATCAATGTTAATGGCAATGCCAACGCCAACACCAAATGTTGAAGAATGGGTATCTAGGTATCTGGGTATCTGGGTGTTGTGTATCCGTCCGATTCATCAATCAATCAATCAATGTGAGTATCAGGCAGGAAGCTGCCATTCCACCCTAGTCGTCATCCAACTGTCGCATGTCGCATGCTCTAGTCTAGTATGGACTGTTGACTACCTCATTCCTCAACGCACTCTTCCTGGGCGTCTTTAACCCCGCGCCACTAAGTCTGCCTACTTGCCCGGCAATGCTCTCTCTGGTCGGCTTCTTGAAACTCCTCCTGCTCACCATGTCGACCTCATTCGGCAGCGTGAGAATGACATTCTTGTCACTTCCATACTCGAAGTTGTCTGCTACGACCGTGTCACTGTATCTCCGGATGTTATACGGGTCTTTGGTGCCATTGAGCACCTTCTTGAGGGACCATGTGACAAGAAAGGGGCCTGTCGAGGTGATGATACTGGTTTCTTGCGTGCCTTCACCCGTGTTGAATTTGGCCGAGGTGAAGCTGATCGGCTGGCCGGTCTCATGCTGGAACTGCGCCACATGACTCGGCGTCAGGCCTAGACGACGTGGCTGAGGCTTGCTGTCTTTGCCAAAGGCCTTCTCGAAGCCGAGCTTCCCTTCATTCTTGCCACTTTTCTGCAAGGCGTCAATGAGAAGCAGGTAGGTGCGACAGGTCGCGAGGATCCAGCGGCCATCAGCAGACACATCGATGCCGATGATTGCTTCACCGAGGGCGGGAAGGAGGGTCTTGGCGTTGATGCCAAGGCGGTCGAAGAGGCGAATATCTCCTTTGTTGGAGGCGACAGCGATGTAACCCTTCTCTGTGGTGGCCGCAGCGGAGAAATCGTTTTTGGAGGCATACTGTTTGAGCGACTCCTCGACCATCTTATTCCCGCTGACGCGAGGGTCGATCTTGAAGAGCGCGTTTCTGTTGTGTCCGATGAAGGCCTGGGCAGCGGTCCGTTGGTCGAATTTGTGTTCGGGTGCGAAGTTGGTGATGGGAAGGTCGTCGTGGATTTTCCATTCGTCGACGATCTTGCCGTATTCCAAGTCCATTTGGTAGAGCGAGTTGGGATCAGCCTCATTTTGGAGGATCATGTTCTGGTCTTGCGCATGAAGCATGACCTTCTTCGGCGAGAAGAGCTTGCCCTTGGGCGTTTCGATTTTGGAGATGTTGGTGGAGAATTCGAGGTGACGGTTGGGCAGATGCTTGAAGACGCCGATCTTGGAGCCACGTACGACGAAGGAGCGGTCATGAGTGGTACCGACTGCTAGCTGCGAGTTGATGTTGCCGTCTTTGTCATGCACATCGACATCGTCTTCATCTTCATCCGTGTCGTAGTGCTCGCTCCGCCGGCCTTCGGAGGGTGTATCTTCTTCTTCTTCTTCTTCTTCTTCTTCTTCTTCTTCGTCCTCGTCCTCATCCTCATCCTCTGCGGATGGCGCATCATCCATTGTAATATCATTGAAAGCGTCAATGATGTATTCTCTGTCATCGTTCTTGACAGTCTTCCACTTAACCTCATTCAGCTGCTCCCACAAAGCTTGCATGAGACCTTCTTGGAACTCTTCGATAGTCTCGCGGTCTCTGAAACGCAGCAGCCAAGAATATGCAGATCCATCATCGGTGTAATGGTTGAAGATGAAAGATAAGTATTCGAAGTTGAAGATGGGGTTGATGTCTGCCACCACAGGTTGGCCAAGGCGATCTTCGCCCGTCGACGATGTGATCTGCAGCCAATACTTCCACTTTCCTTGATCAATGACAGTGGCAATGACAGATTGATCTTGGAGAATGAAGGTGCCGGACGTGAAATCGTAAAGATGAAGTTCAGCGGCCTGCTTGGTCAGGATCTCGCCAGTCGTGGGTGCGGATCTCGCCACAGGTGCTATGGTTGGAGTGATGGCGGCCTCAGCTAGTGTGCTCGCCTTCTTTGACCGTGCAACCTCTCTGGCCATGTGATCGGCCGACTGCTTGGACGTGGGCAACAAGTCTGTCAGGCTGGAGACTGAAGAAGCACCGGGAAGGGCCGATTCCTGGTCAAAGTGAAACTCTTCGAGCTCGGCATCGGTGGCTTGCTGAGCAGATTTGCGGTACTTGCGCTCGTACTGGCACTCAACAGCAGCCAAGTAGAAGGTGTTGACTTTGTCTGCTGGGATGGAGGCATCGCAGATGAACTCGAACAGGTCGCCAGGGTCGCCGCTCAGATCTCTCCAGGCAAGCATGTACTCGCCACCCTCACGCTTTTCGGATCTGAAGTGTAGAGCCTGATCGAGCAAGAAGGTCTTTTCATCCTTGTCCGAGCCGTCTGCGTCCTGCTCCTCATCGTCGGCCAGCTCAGCCTCGCCTTCCTCATAAGCACGCTGCACAACAAGCTGGAACTGATGCTCTTGCCCCGTGCGTCGGATTGTGGCTACTGCATCTTTGTAAATGAGCTCAGAGTATCCCTTAGGCGACAAGGGCCGCACCAGATAGAGCTGGCCCTGAGGAATGTCGATAATGGTCTCTTTGGATGAGTCCCCAAACAGATACTTGCTGAAGTTCTTGACCATAAACATGTTGAACGACAGCTGCGTGTGCAGCGGGAGACGGGTTGTCGACGCTACCGATATGTGAGGAAAGCCCAGCAAGGAAGTTGCGAATTCGCCAGCGTGAAACAAGTGCCTGCTTAGGTCACTAGCAAGGTTCCAGTACAGTTACCTAGTTAGCGTGATCGCTTGGCGGCCCCCCACCTAGCTGACGTCAATGTGGGGCTTAAATGCCAAGGCAAGCTAATGCAAGGCTGTGGAGCACCTCTCAGCCTTACCGAGATGCCTCTCAATCCGGCACGATGCCCACCAGCTTCGCAGCAAGTGACGTATCCTTGTAGATTCTTGGCTTAGAGCTCACCGGCAGAAGACTTTGAATGAATCAACGCATTTGGTCGCCCAGTAAAGCGTATTGATCCGTTGAGAGAGTCTACACACGATATTTTGTCTCATCCCAATCAGACCTGATCCCTGCAAAGCTTGGACTGCCGCCGCCGTGCTATGGCGTTGCCCCAGGGCGGTGATAAACGCCAATCGCAGCAAACGTATGAGTCTAAAGAGACGACACAGCCGAAAAGGCCGAGCAGCAATGGAGATGAGCAGCCGACGCTCATGTCCAAACCGTACAACCCAAATTCAGCCGCATATCTCGCCTACCCGGTGAAGCACGTCGTCTCATCCCTCTACAGGCGCATGACAGAGCCGCCCGAACAGCCAGTGCACAGATTACTCGATGCTCCTTCTGTCTCATCAATACTGAATCCAGCAGTCTATACCCCCAAGCGATCGCAGTCCCCCTTTCAGCCGCCTCCCCTGACGCCCCTCGACCTCCATCACAATCTGTCCGGGTCTGCCACCGATGCCCTCCTCTTGACTCGATCTCTCGCCGAAGAGATACGCCTCCTGATCCCTCCTCGGTTGCAGTTGCTCGACCATTGGAAACTCGCCTATTCCCTCGAACTACACGGCTCATCACTAGCAACGCTATATGAACACTGCGCCCGTGTCTCCCTCAGTAACCAGCGGGCTGGCTACATCCTCGTCATTAAGGACGGCTCCACGGCTGCAGCTAACGGCTCTGTATTTGGCGCTTACCTCACCGACGCACCACATCCTTCACAACACTACTTTGGCACGGGCGAATGCTTCTTGTGGCGTGCTAGCATTCTACCGTCCCTCCGAGACTTGTCTACGAAACTCAACAACAGCAAGATCAGCAGCAGCAGCAGCAGCAGCAGCAACAACAACAACAACAACAACAAAAAGGGCACCCTTCCTTCCCAAGACCTCCTCGAACTTGCTGGACTGCCCGCGCCGCCCTCGGCCGACACCACCAACCAGTCGCGAACCACTACGATCCGGGGCGAGCGCAGAACTCCCTCCTTCTCGCAGAAATCGCCACCTCCGTCGACTCTCGCACCACCAGACCACTCTTCTAAAAAGGGAGGTGCCTCATCGCGCCTTACTCCTCCACCTGAACAACAGTCTGCATCCGGAGCGTCAACACCAGACCGAATCCGCTTCAGAGCTTTCCCATACAGCGGCATCAACGATTTCATGATCTACTGCGAGACCGGCTATCTCTCTGTCGGCGGTGGCGATGGCCACTACGGCCTCTGGCTCGACGACACCCTCGGCAATGGAATCAGCGAACAATGCCCTACTTTCGGCAATGAGCCGCTGAGTGACGAAGGAAAGAAATTCCAAGTCCTTGGCGTCGAGGTATGGTATGTTGGAGCTTAGAAAATATAGCAAGTCCAGTGAATTCTTTGACCAAATACAAAACAAACAAAATTAGCCACCAATGGATGGGGCCTACTGGGGGGTTGTCCCCCGGGGTGTATGATATCATAAAGGGAAGGTCCAAGAATAAAGAAACGAAAAGAATAGCTCGCCATGTGCAGAAACTTTAGAGTTTTGTATCCATCGGGAAGCAGCAACACCTATAGCGTAAACGGGCCATGATGCGACGTTGCAATGTCAAACGATGTACTTCGTTGGAAAAAGGGGTTCATCCTGTGATGACTCTGCAAATCAATCATAACTTAATGTAGCTTGGCCTGAGACTCAACTTTGACTAGATGGTCATCTTGATCAGTATTCTCACGCGTGCCTGGATAGCATTTATTTCCCATCTGAACGATGTACCCCGCATTATCTGCCATCCCCATTCCAGCTAGCCTCCTCTATCCACGCTGTCGAATTATTCAGCTCCATCCTCTACATGGTCGAGATCGTGCCGTTCCCAAAGCTTGCCTCTGCCAGCCTGAGAAAATTCGGTGTCCCAAGCCCCGTCACCGGATCCCATCCCACTGTGGCGTTCCATCCAGCATACGCGACAAACTTCCCTGGCAGGCCCGAAACGTCTGAAAATCCCTGACACCCCGTTGAACCACCAATCGTGATGTCAGTCAGGCCCACTCGTCCCTGTCCATACAAGAAGGGATTCAGGAAGCCCATGGGTGGCAGGCTAAACGATATTCTGATTGCATTCAAGTTGGCAATGATAGCAGCGAAGACAGGAGCTGCAGCACTTGTGCCAGACACCCGTTTTAGTAAGCCTTTGTCGATAATGAGGAAATTCGAGGCCTGTGCTGCAACATCTGGAAACGCTCGTCCGTTACTTGTGAAAAGTGAGGAGTCCGTCGCATTGCCATGGCACTTTAAGTACTCGCTGACTGCATCATTTTGGTACGAGGGACGAGCGAACAAGTTTGAGAAGCCACCACTGGAGAAATGGGCTGCTCTTTCCGGCGCCACGCCTTTCGTCCCGCCCACGCTGGTAACATATGGACAAGATGCCGGGAATATAGGTAAGTACCGGGTGTTGTTTTTGCCGTCATTACTCTCACAGGAAGATCCTGGGCCTGAGTCCCCCGAAGAGAAGATAACGCTCACTCCTCGCGCGCCAAGGGCCAGAAAGAGACGGCACACTTCAATCGCATAACTGCGAGGTAGAGACTGCTCATCTTCACCGTAGGATGTTGACAGTACCCTTGGGAGGTCTGTGTCGTCAAGGTTTAGAAGGTACTGCAGCTCCTCAAGATATGGCTCATTAGTAACATCCACGGGCGATGGTTGATCAACCTCCGGTACCATAGGGCCCCGACCCGCAGTGCTGTAGTAGCTGATAGGTATAGATGGTGCAAGAGCCATCGCGTACTGAATGTCAAGAGCTCCCTCCACACTGTCTTGGGCAGCATCATGTTGTGGATTCTGGCCTCCATCCACTGAGACGATTGAAATGTTCTTGCTACTGATGTATGTTGCAAAGATCTCTGCGAAGTGCTTCAAATCATCGGATCTTGCATATTCTTCAAGAAATCCAGAGATACCAAGAATGTTGCCGTTAGAAGGGGTCGATGGTCCAGTCACACTTGTGTCATTTCCAAGGCCATAGAGACCTCGAAGGCAAGCCGGGGTTACCGTGAGATTGCATGCAACAGTGTCGTAGGAACCCGAAATATTAACCAGGCTAGTTGCAGTACTCGATTTCAGGACCTTGCTGCTGTGTGGATATAGCTTGCCCAAATGTGTTGTGGGCTGTATCATTTCCACAAAATGATGTATGCTCTGATGCACTGAGTACTCCAAGGTGCGAACAATCCGTTGCCCATGCTGATTATTGAAGTAGTGGAATTGGGTGTTGAGAAGCTTCTCTGCGACTGTGACATTGATTTCGAGAGTAAACCAATGGCCTTTGTGCTTGATCGCGTTGTCGGGAACGTCCAGGGCGCTCAAAGTTTCAAGGACTGCATCAATGACTTCCAAGCCGGGGTCCTGAAAGACTTCAACCTGCTCACGGCTAAGATGCTTCCCATACAATGGCTCACCAGGAGTCGCCATAGCAAACACACGCTGTTCAAGAGCTTCAAAGTTCGGCTGCACCAGAGACAGATGGAGCTTGATGGCAACATGTGGTTCTGCGCGTGCACCCTGTATCTCAGTCTAGAGAACTGTATATCATACATGTTACTCACCTGTGTCCAACCTTGGGGGACTGCTCTTAAGGCGTCAACCACTTTGAATGCTATCTGAGCGAGTGTGAAAGACATGGAACTGAAGACAGACACCCCTAAGACGCCTGTTGACAGCTTCATCTTCCCGTGATGCTAGATTTGTTGAAGGAATGATAGATTGGCGACAAGTCAAGACTATCCTCCACAAATGAAGGGCGGGAGAGAGCACAATCTTAATAACACCGTGTGGTGAGAGAGGTAAACAGAGAAAAGAGCAATGATGGCAGAGTAAACAATGGCAAACGACAGTGACTGCTGTTGCCCTCGAATATCCTTGGCATTGGGTAGTTGGCGCCATGTCTCGGAAGGTCCAGTTGTACATGTAGCGGGAAGGCCCATCTCAGGGCACGGGAAGCTGCAGCAGGATATGAAATGCTTAAGATGTCGACTAGAGGTATTTCAGAGATTGTCTCACTTCGAATTGGAAGGGAAAGACCAATTCGCCTGTCCAGTAAGATAACTCCATCACGCGACTTTCCGTCAATCGACGGGATTTGGAAGGGTGGGAGTATGAAGACCAACCGAAAGCGGATCGGAATTTTCTGGCTCATGACTGATTCGACGACCGGCGCCATTGAGTCTATCGAGACTACACTTGCTATCCTGATTGGCCATCTCTTCTTGGCTTATCGTCTCATCATATCAGAACCAGCTTGGAGCTCATGTTCAAGATCATTCCCTGCGAAAGTTCCCGCCTCCTGTGGCCGCGGTTCCCCGGCCTTGTAATGTGAAGGATTTTGTGGGATGGGCACGTTGATCACGGGTGACACTGTTTGGGTGCCAGGTGTCTGTCGAACGTGTTGTCGGAACCTCATCACCTCATCCAGAATCATCTTCCGCATATCTTGGACATCGTCGACCACTTCAAAGGCAAAGTCGAATGTTTTCGGGCAAGCGGGCTCGTCAGAAGCATCGTGCCAGATGTGAAGGTAGCGGTGTTCGAGCGCATCCTCGACGGAGATTCGAGAGGAGGGATCGAATGCCAGCATGCGATCCAGAAGGTCGAGCGCATCAGGATTGGCCTGCGGAAACAACCGGGCGAATGGTACCTTTGGCATGTATGGTAGATTTCGAACATACTCCTGTGCCCGAGGGGAACCTATTCTGGACAGCGTCTCCTCATTTGGAGTTCCGAGATAGTGAAGAATCTGGTTGAGCTGATCCACGTAGTCACGGCCTTTAAAAAAAGGCCGTCCACCAAGGAGCTCAGCCAGGATGCATCCCACACTCCAGACATCAATTGCCTTGGTATAGCTCTGGAAGCTTAGCATGATCTCGGGAGCACGATACCACCGTGTCGCCACATATTCGGTCATGTATCCCGCGTTTTCCTCTGGGTCCTGAGAAAAGCCTCTTGCCAAGCCAAAGTCACAAATCTTGAGTTCACAATCGGCATTGACAAGTAGATTGCCGGGCTTCAAGTCACGGTGGAGGACGTTGGCAGAGTGAATGTACTTCAATCCGCAGAGTATCTGATAGATGAAGGATTGGAAGTGCGCGTCAGTGAGAGGCTGCCCAGATCGGATGATTGCAGCAAGGTCACACTCCATCAATTCTACTCCCAGTTAGCCATCATTCGCTTTCCGCTGAGTATTCTTGCCTTCATAAATATATGTCTCATTGAAGTTGTCTGGGCGTGGAATGTCCATATCGAAGAGACATGTGATCTGCAATGATCAGTCCTGTCTCATCCCTCTGTAGGCGATGACCCACATTCCGATGGCCTCTGAAGTGCTGAAGCAGCTTGATCTCTCGCAAGGCTCGCTTGGCGAGAATCTTTTTGCTGAAGACATTGGTGACCTTCTTTATCGCAACTCTACCACGGATATCAGCAATCGGAGCAATGAAACCAACCATGCAGAGGGTGACGAGCATAGTAAAAGACAGAGGCTCTGAAGCATTATATATCTTCGTTCCATGGGTTCTTGCTGTCGGCTGTAGGGGCACTTACCCTTCTCCGGTATTAGTATTTGTGGCTGCGCTATCGTCCAGTCAGTGACGATTTTGTGCTATCCTCATGGTGTCCCACCAGACTATGCCGTAGGCGCCCTGGCCTAGCTCTTTGGTCACAGTGTATCTCTCGTCAACGATGAAGTCTTGGTTGAAGACCTTGAAGACCTTCCGGCCCGAGAGATCGCTCATTATGGCGCTGGTCAAGCAATCAAAGCGACTATCGCAGGGGTGCACCAAGGGAAGAGAAAATATCAGGAAGACGAGGAGAGGCAAATGTATCAGAGGCAGGGGCTGGGGGCCGTGGTGCGGCTGAGCGGTGCTGGCCTTGGATGCTGCTGACACTGGGTGGGGGCCTTGAAGTCGTGGAATCAGCAAGGCGTCGCTAGATCAAGAGGAAACTCAATTTGAAAATGCGAGGGAATACAGTGAACTTATCGCTATTATAGTAGACGGACTGTACATGAGCTATCCAGAGTTCTAAATTGGGTCTTCCTGAGAAAGCGCCTGCTCGGCCAGTTGGCGCGCAGCCTTGGTCTTCTAACGAGGGGAATGGAGGAGTCGAGGGGGCCAAGAAATTAGTCGACAAAGGCTGAGACTGGCAGGGTTTCACTTGGCGAAACTCTGTTCATCTCACTATTCATAGATGATTGAAACGGTAATTACCATAGTTGGATGGAAAATCCGAACACTGATATGCTGAGACACGGACATGGTCGAGCAGTCGACAGTATTGTATAGGTGCAATGGAGGACTTAATTGCTCGTCATAGGAAGGAGCAACGGGAGTTGCAAGGGCGAATTACTCAAAAGAAGAAGAACGCAACGAAGAAAACACGTAAGGGCATCAACGATGAATGTGAGCGTCTGGAACGAGAATTAAAGGAACGTCAGCAAGCACAAATTAATGCATTGGAACCCTCGGACCTCGAGGCTAAAGTTGACGATCTGACACTGGAAAACTTGGTGGAGGGGATACCAACGTCAGAGAACGATACTCCAGATGCGGGGCAAGCTCGAGACCCGGAGCAAGCCAATGGAACTCTTTCGGAATCTGGTCTGCCCAGACCAAGAGCTAAGAAGCCAAACCGCCAAAAGGCCCGACTTCTTCGAAGAGCCGCGGAGCAGGAGGCTCAGGCAACCGCCGCGGAGGAAGAAGCTGCCAATCTGCCAGACTTACGAGAGAGAGAGACCAGTGCCATGAGCAAAGAAATGACGAGGCGAGGCCTGACTGAAATTTTCATTAAGCCTGACGGTCATTGCCTGTATGCAGCGTGCGCTCACGGATTGGATCCAATCCGTGTCAAAGACTCTGGACCCTTCTCGCAGCCGTATCAGAATGTACGCTTCGCAGCGGCGGAGTTCATTGCCAAGCATCCCGACGATTTTGCTGCCTTCTTGGAGGAACCAATCGAAAGCTACATCATGAAAATTAAAGACACTGGGGAATGGGGTGGTCATATCGAGCTTCAAGCGATTGCTAGGAGCTACGACGTGCGAATCAGCATCCTGCAGGCAGATGGCAGGGTCGAGAAATTCGAGTCCAAGCAGGGAGGAGACAAGCCCGATGAGATCTGGCTCGCGTACTACCGACACTCCTTTGGCCTTGGCGAGCATTACAATGCTCTCAGTCAATCAGGGAAGACCTGACTCGCTTCTGAACCAGGCCTAATGCCAAGCACATGAGAGAATATTTCTGGTATAACCATGTGGCAACCTGCGGTGTGACATATATCACAAGCTACTTGTGTCGCCACACTGAAACATAATCCTGGACATTACCAGCTTCATCCTTTCCCAGGGCATGAGTATCGGCGGGATGCCAGTGGCCAACCCGCTCTAATGCTGTCGGGCTCAGCTTAGCCAGAGGTTTGTGTCTCACGTTGCCTGCCTTATCGTAGGGCACTTGTTGACCTGGATGGCTGAGATGCTCTATGTACGCCTCAGGTGGGCTGGCATACGGTGGACCCAGCGTCGATGGCGGCTTTTGTGTCGGAAATTCGAGACAGATCAGACGTGCCGACACAGAATCCATAAGGAGGTCTGACATCCTCTGGGCCCAAGCTGGCCTCATCGACGGATCCATTGCGCAGAAGAAGGTATAGTCATATATCAGGTCGAAACGCTCGTTAGCCAGCCCGATTGCAGAGAGAAAGTCATTCTTGTAGAAGTCTCCAAGGACGAATGTCCGAGTGCCTTTGCCTGCTTTTTCATCTCTAACAGGATAGGTGCTGCCATATTGCTCGGCATAACTCAGAGCTGCCTTGTACGCCCCCTCACTCACTTCCACTCCAACAGCATCATAGCCAAAGCTCTCAAGGAGTAGAACATCATATCCCCTGCCACAGCCCGGAACCAATGCGCGCTTCCTCCGCTCATCAACAATTGCGTCCCCAATTATCTCACGATGGTTAACGAGTGCATCTTCCAGAGCTGGCGATGGCCGGCCTCTGTCCCATGGCAGAAAGTCTTCTTTTTCCCACAGATCTGCCCACCCTTTGACGTAGTCATCTCCTTGATACTTGGAAAACTGCTCTACCAGCCTTGCCCGCATGTCTCCGACTGGCATGCCAGGTTGATTTGCGGCCGCCATATGCCGAATCCGGATGCTTTCAAGAAAGGCCGGCTGGGAGCTTGTACAATTGAAGGCTTTATCTACAAAATGTTTCGTAGGGGACTTGCCGTATAACCATGGAGCTCCGGCCTCACGTGCAAGCTCATGATGTGAGTCACCTGACTCAAAATCCACATTAAGTTAATACTCCGAGTACCGTATACAACGCTCGAGCCACCTCGGTATCATCCCGAAGGCCCTCTTTGCTACCAACTTCAACGGCAAAAGCGGCACAACTAGACTTCTACAGGCCGTAATCCACTGCCCTGATTGGGCGCACAATGTATCCCTGTACCTGAGCTTGATTCTCTGACATTTGTTCGTCCCCCGACGCCCTGCAACAGCATCTTTGGACTCATTCCAGTCTAACAAGAGGTGCTCATTTTAGAGGAAGTAGTTTGCACTTGCAAAGTCATGTATCCTTCCGTTTACTCCACTGTTTTGACCTCACCCTTGTTCATCGTGCCCGTCGTCGGAGACGATGGGCATATAATTCCATTAGATGCCCCTCTGATCATGAACGCACTACTGAATCCTAGGATTGGACCTTAGCGACACAGTGAGAGACCGTCGTGCCTATATATATGGACGGAAAGTACCCTGAAAAGCCATCAACGGCGGTGTTGGCTTCAGAATCCGCTGCGGGAGAAAAGATAAGCTTTCATGAACTCGAATTGAGATCGATGAACTTGGTCCACTTGATATCTCACTCAGAACAAAATACCTTCACCGGTCGTGAACACAAACGCGATGTCGAAAACGCACTTGAGAGGACGGAGACGCCCAAACAGCCTGTAGTAAAAGTCCCTCGCTCGAAACGTCGAGGCCTTTTCGCGCGCTTTGCCATTGTTGCAGAAGTCACAGAGCCCCGGGACTACCCAGATTCTACCAAATGGTTCCTTGTTGCCGTCATTGGCTTTGCCGCCGCCGCAGCGCCTGTTGGCAGCTCCATCATCCTTCGTTAGTTCATAGTATTCCACTGGACAATCTGGTTATTGACTATAATAGCATCGCTGGATCTCGTGTCTAAACAATTCGGAAGCTCTCCTGCAACGACTAATTTATCAGTCGCACTCTACATGCTCGCTATGGCGATCTTCCCCCTCTGGTGGAGCGCCCTTTCTGAGGCTGGAGGCCGAAGGACTGTCTACCTCACATCATTTGCGATGTTCACAGTCTTTGCAGTGCTCAGCGCTACATCTCAAAACATTGCTATGCTTGTGATAATGCGAATGCTCAGTGGAGGCGGCGCTGCATCAGTACAAGCAGTTGGTGCAGGCACAGTTGCAGATCTCTTCGACACCGGAGAAAGAGGCAGGGCCATGGGCATATTCTACTTAGGTCCATTGTGTGGGCCACTCTTTGCTCCCATTCTTGGTGGCATTGTCGGGGAACGGTGGGGATGGCGCGCCACCCAGTGGGTACTGGCTATTTATGGAGGTAAGTCGCAAACGAAACCATTTATTCGCCGCCTGATGTTTCGCCTAGTCATGGCTTTCGTATGCCTCTTTTTCGGGCTCCCCGAGACACTGAAAATGCGAAAGAAGATAGTCGAATCATCGACAATCGATGACTCTTTGCCCTCTCAAACCTCATCACTGAGACGAACGGCTACCCGGCAATCTGTCCACAAGACGTGGAAGAAGTACTTCAAGGCCGTAAAGGTTCTGCTACTCGATCCAATTAAGATCGTTCTGTACCTACGATATCCACCTGTCCTCCTGTCGATCTATTATGCGTCCGTTACCTTTGTAAGTCGATCTCGACGTCATCGAGGGGCGTCAAGAATTGATTAAGCTAACCATAGACAGGGATCACTATATGTGCTCAACATATCTGTCTCATATTCTTTTAAAAGGGAGCCCTATAATTTTGGTACATTGATAGTGGGTTTGTTCTACATACCAAACTCTCTCGGGTACGTGATATCTAGCATTCTGGGAGGACTATGGATGGACAGGATTATGAAGCGCGAGGCCAGAAGAGCAAATCGACGCAGTTCAAATGGCAAGTGGATATATTTGCCTGAAGATCGAATGTGTGAAAATGCCTGGCTTGGGGCGGCCCTCTACCCGACTGCCCTAATCTGGTATGGATGGACGACAGAAAAGGGCGTATTCGTCATTTGGCCTGTGAGTAACTCAAGCCTCGTCTTGATATGCAAGGTACAAGATCCAGAGCTGACACTCGACCTACCAGTTGATTGCCAATTTCTTCTATGGGCTAGGTTCTCTGCTCATTTTTGCCATGGTTACCACGATGTTGACAGAGTTCATGCCTCGCAAGGCATCGTCGGGTGTGGCACTAAACAATTTGTGTCGAAACATCTTGTCCTGCACTGGCGCTGTCGTGGGTGCTCCACTCATTGATTCCATCGGGAATGGCTGGCTGTTTACCATGTAAGTGTCTCTGGTTTGCTCCCAACTGGCCAAGGCCAAGATATCGTTTGCACCTACCCCACACAGCTTGAGCTAAAGGAATTGCAGCCTGGGTATTTGGGCCTTCTCCAGCAGCATCGTGATTTGGGCCATGCGTCACTACGGCACTCGTTGGCGTGCTAGGATGGAAAAGGAGATGATTGACTAGGGGCTTGCCACCTAGTTGTTTAGAGATAAGTTATGGCGACCCAGATTTTTTTTCACCTGATAGACTCGGTTTAATCTTCCTCGCAATTCACCGGGAGATGGGCCGATACAACGTGAGATCTCTTTTCTTGATAGCTCCGCGATGAAGGCAACATGAGCATTTGTACGGTAGTCCCTAATGACTTGGTGAAGATCACGTCATGCCCCACCTCGCCTGTTGTTCTCTCTGCCCTTTCTCACCTCAGGTTTGTTGGTGATGGGCCAGGTACAAGTTCCGGGGCGACAAATGGCGTGCGGTTTCACTCTAGAATCCCCAATGGCCGGTAGCGGCACGAACCGGCGAAGCCCTGTGAAAGCCCACACCAACGCCGACCACTTATCAATGTTAGTATAGCTGCACGTTGATCATTGTCCGTTCCGGCATGTTCCGGACTTCCTCTGACCTTCAACCGGGTATCAATTCGGTAGGACTCAGTCCGCTCATTTCCGATGTGGTCTTCGGCTTGTCTTCTGCTGCCGAGCGGCAGCCCATTCGCGACTGCAGTACCTCTCAGTTTGGCTCAGGTAGCGGCCTTCGGGAGAAAGTGAGCGCTTCATGATCTGCAACGTGGCCCAATTGTGTATTTCTCCCTTCCATCAAATTTTACAATTGGTGGAATGCTCTGAATATACCCATCTGCCAACCATTCTGCCAACCATTTTACCATGTTCTCTCGCCTACATTGGACCGAGCATGATCTCCGTCATGCATGTGGTTTTTCGTACTACAGCTCGCTGAGGCTTCATAATTTCGGCCCATGGCACGTTAGTTTCTGAATCTATTCCAAACCTTTGATTAGTCTGCTTGCTTAGGTAGCGACGAACCTCTTTCTCTGGCCCGGCCCATCCCATTCAGGAGACCTGCAGAACTTGTCCTCTATCTATTTGTCCGGATAGACAAGAAGCGGAACAATTGACAAGAATAATAATTATATCATCCTCGGTGTGAATCCCATTGGAATTTCAGTCTCCTCTCAAGGAATCAATGATGCCAGGCACGGTCAAATTCGAGTATGCAATACCTCCTGTCTTTCAGTACCAGAAAATCGAAGGGCCTATCACCTATTCCAACGTTGCTACTGTTCCGCATGAACGCATCAACTTCACCGGCCGGCATACTGACGATCTATTCAAGTATAACTTGGCTGATGTCGAGCCGGGTATCATAGATCTTGGCCTTCCCAAACGGCCCGGTTCCCATCCAGACCAGGCCGATGACGGTAATCTCCTTGAAGTCCGAATTTTGTAGTTCTCTGACCTTTTCTCCAGACATCTCAGTTGTTAACGAACATGACTCGGAGCCATTGAGAGGCGATTCTGAGAAGCCAGAGTTACGGATTCAGCCCCATCATGCGGGGGAGAGTGAGTCTGACAATGAAGGTGAAGAGGAGCAAGCTTCAGAAGGTTTGTGTCGGCAATCTTAGACAATGGTACGAACCGCTAACGGACAATGGAAGAAGAGGTAGAGACAGAGCATTCAACAACCAGAGTTACTGAACCTGCCGAGGAGCATGAGAATTCTACAGCCGACAGCAAGTCTGAAACACCCGCTCCCGCTGAGACCAAGTCGGAAAGCCCTAGCGCTGAAGAGCCAACCCCCAATGACCTTGAATCATCAAATGCTGAGACTGTAGAGGACGTTGTGAAGAAGCTCCAGGCGGCCGATGCGCCAACAGAGCATATTAATAAGGTACTTGAGAGGGCACTGTCGGAAATTGACGCTGATGATCACGCTCATGGATTGGCACACAATCCATCGTCGTACGACGAACCCGCAAAGGCCAGTTCCCAGGATCATGTGAAGCCTGAGGATGATGGTGATGACGACGACGAGCAGGACAGTGAACATGATGAAGGAACACATATCGACCCAAATACAGCAGAAGCAACGGAGGTCAAGGACGAGAATAATGTTTCAGACGAGCAAGCGGAGCCCGTCACTGCTGCCAAGGACACTACCCCTTCAGATGAGACTATCGAAGGAGCAGGATTCCACAATGATGCGACTAGCACTAATGCGCCTGCAGAGAGAAATGACACTTCTCCACATGATCATTCCAGCGAGTTGTTAGAGAAAGATGACGGTGTAGGCGCAGCCGTTGCAGAAGGGGCGGCGTCTATCGATAAGTCCGAGGAAGAACTGTCGAACAAAGAGATACTTACAGAGGTGCTGGCGGAAAAGACCCTTGAAGAGAAATTATCGAAGAACAAGACATTTACAAAAGAATCTTCTAAAAAGACACCCAAGGAAAAGTCGATGAAGAAGGAGATATCTACCAAAGACCCCACTGAAAAATCCCCCAAGGGAAAATCATTGAAGAAAGATACATCTAAAAAGGCACCTATTACACAGCCACCTAAGGAGAAGCCATCCAAGAAAGAAACATCGAAAATAGCACCTGCTAAGCAGCCGTCTAAGAACAAATCATCAAAAAGAGAGGTACCTCCAAAGGCATCTGTTGCAAAGACAGTTGCTGTACAAGTCCCCGCCGTACAAGTTCCTTCTGAGCAAAGCCCTACTGAGCAAACCTCTGCTGAACAACGCCCCCAGGAAAAATCATCAAAGAAAGAAACGTCTGCTGACGCACCTGGTGAACCAACCACGGCCGAGCAGCCACCCGAGAAAGATGTATCAAAGGAGACATCTACAAAACCACTTGCTGAAGAGACACCTGCCGAAGGGACTCCCAAGGATGCGGCAGCAGTCAACGAGACCATTGCCATGGAGGCTATTGCTACTATTGCCGCTAAAGATCCACCTGAGGATACATCAGCTCACACAACGTCTTCTGAGGATGCAGTAGTCGAGAACACTACTGTGGCAGATACGTCAAATGATGCCCCTAGTGATGTGTCTCCTAAAGACAGAACTGCAGGGGAAGATGCACTAGGGGTTGGAGATGTTCCAGGCGAGAACACCATTCCTGAAAATCCTGTCGTGGCTAAAGACACATCATCTACAAAAGACAAGCCGGCCCCAGCTGCTGAAGACAAGCCGGCCCCAACTACTGAAGACAAGCCGGCCCCAACTGCTGAAGACACTCCGGCCCCAACTGCTGAAGACAAGCCAGCCCCAACTACTGAAGACAAGCCAGCCCCAGCTGCTGAAGACAAGCCGGCCCCAGCTGCTGAAGACAAGCCGGCCCCAACTGCTGAAGACAAGCCGGCCCCAACTGCTGAAGACACTCCGGCCTCAACTGCTGAAGACAAACCAGCCCCAACTACTGAAGACAAGCCAGCCCCAGCTGCTGAAGACAAGCCGGCCCCAACTGCTGAAGACACTCCGGCCCCAACTGCTGAAGACAAACCAGCCCCAACTACTGAAGACAAGCCAGCCCCAGCTGCTGAAGACAAGCCAGCCCCAGCTGCTGAAGACAAGCCGGCCCCAACTACTGAAGACAAGCCGGCCCCAACTGCTGAAGACAAGCCGGCCCCAACTGCTGAAGACAAGCCGGCCCCAACTACTGAAGACAAGCCGGCCCCAGCTGCTGAAGACAAGCCAGCAGTTGAATTTCTTCAGGATGACAAAGACACATCACCTGCTGAGGAGAAACCACTGCTAACTTCTGAAACGGTCTCTAATACCGAAGATGTCCCCGATGCTGAAAGTATCTCCCCTGGGGAACCCATGGATGCTGAACAAGCCCCTGCTGCTAAAGATCCACCTGCTATTGAAGATTCATCGCCACCTGCTGAAGAGACACCACCTACCGAAGAGGCGACTCCCTCTGAAGATGTCCCTTCTACTGAAGAAGCAGCACCTGTCAAAGACATACCCCATGAAACCAAAGATGTAAAATCGCCTACTGAAGAAGCCCATACTGCTAAAGATGCTTCTGCTACCGAAGACACACCATCACCTACTAAAGATGCCCCTGATGCTAAAGATATCCCTGCTACCGGAGATACACCACCACCTACTGAAGATTCCCCTGCTACTAAAGATACTCCAAATACTGAAGGTACACCTAAGGATACACCACCTGCTGAGGACATACCAGTGGCCAAAGATGCTCATGAAGACGCAGGCAAGAACAGTCCAGCTGAGAATGCGCCCGACAAAAGCATTGCAGCAGGCGGTGGCGACGAGTTGCCGGCGTCACCCCCGTTGTCGCGGGGATCGTCTAAATCAACACATACACATATACGTGGCAAATCACATGAACAATATTGGGAGCGTGACAGACAAATGTCGATCATGAATGGGCACAAGATGCTTCTCGAGCGAAAAAAGGATGAACGGGGTCTGTTTGTCAACACTTTTGCAAGAGCGTTCGACAAGCTGAAAGACGAGCGAGCGGCGCGGCATGAGACGCAAGAGTACAAGGAGAAGGTGAAGCATCGGAAGGAACGACATGAGGCCCGTGAAGCGAGAGAAAGGGAAGAGAGGAGAAAAGCACATGAAGAGGAGAAGCACAGAGAAGAAATCAAAGCTCAAGAAGAGGCAGAGAGACAGAGGCGTCGCAAAAAGAGAGAGGCTGCCAAACGGGCCGCAGAAGAGGAAGAACATGCTAAGCACGAAAAACAGAAGCAATCAGCAGCACGGCGTAAGACTCGGCGGCCTAGTTTTGAGGGATCGAGCTCTGGCCATAGCAGTGGGGGCAGCTCGTCCAAGCCCGGAATCCTTCGCCAGATGACGACTGGAGAAAGTGACACAGGTGGCCTGCTCTTGATAGCCAAGCCAAACAAGCCTGTAGCAACGCGAGATATCCCTCCGCACACACCAACCACCCCTGGGCGAGAAGAGGGAGAGCATCCTCATCACCACCATCACCACCACCACCACCACCATCATCATCATCATCATAAGCATGATAGTAAGGAATCTAGGAACAGTGACTAGTCTTCGGTGACAAGGCACACCAGCACAAAGAACAAGAACAAGGCTGCAGACCTTCCAGGCGTGATAGCGGCATAGAACCCTGGAGGAATTTTGATCAATTGATTTTCGATTTCGAGCGATGGTACTTGGCCTGAGAAGGTGGATGTGAACATTGTGACGCTTAGTGAGCTTGCGCGGTTGGACTACGAATTCTACTGTTTGCTATGTTGGATGTTTGAAAAAGGTTTTGTACGAGTATCTGCGGAGTAATATCCTAATGACTCTACGAATGTATGATTGAACAAGCCTCAGCTAGGCTGTTCGAGCCTAGAGTGGCCCACAACGGGCCGGGGCTTATCTCGCTTCTGTCCGACAGCCACGGATGGTCTGGGGATGGGATTATGCCCTGTCCCGATGCTGAAAAAAAGATGAAAGGTAAAAGATAAAGATAAAAGGAAAAAGGTAGGGTAAGAGGTAAGGGTAAAAGATAAAAAGAAAAAAGAAAAAACCCCATATCTTATGATTAATGGGGCTGGATCTTGGCGTAAATTAGGATATTGTCTTAAGCCTAGTTTTCGCTCAGCCTATCCGAAACCTGAACTTCCAGCTAGCGCAATATATCCTAGTGAGGTCGCAGCTCTAACACTAATCCCCCAGAGCTAGTGCATAGTGTGGCTTGACTTTTTCTTTCTTTGTCCTTTTTCCTTTTTCTTTTCTCTTTTTCCCCCTTCTATTTTGAATTATATCTTATGCAGAAGATGTTGAATAAGGAACGCGTGATGGTTCTAATCCTTCATTGGTCACTCAAGAAACTACTGTTGCAGAAGATGTTGAATAAGGGACTCTTAATAATATCCAACTCAGTTCCGTGGTCGCTCAAGGAGCTTTCATCAACGAACTAGAGCGGCTCCGGGTATTAAATAGCTCTAGCGCTGTATTATACCCTCGCAAAAAAGATAGATTACGGACACACTTAGTATGGCGTCAAGCGAAGACTCGAAAGAAGCAAACGTCGTATCTGAAGAATCGTGTCTTCCTGATCCAATCCAAATTACACGAAATCGACAGTTAATTGTTCATACTTTGCATGATAAATTACTCTCCGAGCACCCTTGGTAAGCTTCCTTTCAAGGGCCTTATACCTAAGATTAATGAATAGTGGAAGAGTGGTCATAGTCCTCCGGGACTTCGGGAGCTCACGCGAGATCTTTGGCAGAAGTATGATCTAGAATCTGATCTCGGACCACTTGTTCTTGAACCACTACAACAATCTGACAGTATATCCCTCAATGTTTGGATCTGGTATATACTAATTCACTGTAGGTCAAGCAAATCAGCAAGCTTCTTCCTCAAATCAGCCAGCCTCTTCCTCAAGTCAAGATCCTTCCTATGCCGGTCTGTTTCCCACCATACCACCTCCAGAACAGATGAGCATCGAACGCACCGAGTTGGCCGGTTTCATACAGCAGTGCCGAAGTCTGACAATTTTATTCACTATTCCTTATCTCAACCCTCCGCTGCCCTCGATCATGATGCAGTTTGACGGGTCCACAGTCATCGAAGCAAATATGATAATTTCTCCAACCCTGGCAACAGAGCTCATGAAATATCTCCGCGAATCAAGAGCTGCTTCGGAAGTAGCGGACTGAGGGATTTCCAAGGAGCATTGCTGTTTGTCCTGACCAGATTATGACAATTTTATGGCCTTTCTTTCCTGGCCCGGTATGCGTATAATGGTCCCAATGTCGGCGATGATCATCAGTCACCCTAATAGCGCCTTGCTCACTATTCAATCGAACGAGTATAGCGATGACTGAATCGTCAACCAGGTGAGGTTTGCCTGGCCCTCGAGTTTCAGAATTGTCCAAAGTGACCTTCTTGTTGTCTGTCTGTAAGATGTTAGTAGATCGATAGATATTGGACAGGATTGCGCAGACCAGATCCTGTACCCTTTTCACTAAGCGTCGGCCATCAATGTCGTTAACTTCCACCTCCTGGACTGGTTCCTCCTGGGCCGGTTCCTCCTGATCCGGCATGAAGATAGAATGCCGTCGATTAGGCGGGAAAATTTCGCGGGGATTTCGAATCTGATGAATTTCCTCTTAGTAGATGAACAATATAGACGAATAGACTGAATGTATTTAATAGGTAAGGAACAGCAGTATCCTTGCTTGGTCTGTATCTACTCTACGACAAAATTTGTCCGCGTATGTTGGGACTCGGCCTCGTGGCGCTATGTGATATGGTGGGGCATTCCCCCGAAGTATAGCCGCAGACCGGCAACAGTCACTGACATCTCCTCCACATCTGTATCTAACGCCAAGAGTCGCAGAGCGAGACTGGTCACTTGCCGAGACCGAATGAATTCCTGCACTAAGAAACAAATACCTATTATATATCACAATTCTGCTGCAATTTTGGCCTACAATTAGTGTATAGGGAAAGTAGGGCACCTATCCTGATTGTCTCATTTATACAGGATATCTCGCTGCGCCCGCAGGTGTAAATACTCCTCAATTTCCCTCTCATTGTGTCCTCGAGCCTTCATGACATCCTTTAGATCCTATACCATATCTTCATCTGCTTTCTTGAGTCTCTTGCGAACTCCTTTTGCTTCTTCATCATATCCATGCTTGCGAGCAGTAGATGTTGTTGTAGAGAGCGAGATACAGGCATTTACCTCCTTTGTATAGGCATATTCTAGTCGATGGAGTTGATATTGTCGTCCAGGAGTCAATGTCTTGTTAGGAGGCTGGAGGCCTCTAAGCCTGTTACGGGGACCAAGGGTCAGGCAGAGAGAGAGGGACATCTGCGATCCCGATCGTACTTAGGGGTGACACTGCGAATTAGCTACACCCCTTCGGGACTAGCTCCAGATACATCACATCTATATCTACCTG
>QQXO01000020.1:0-133397 GCA_003709845.1 Chaetothyriales sp. CBS 134916 | reverse complement strand
CTAGAGGTGGAAGGCAAAGAAGAAGACGAGAGAGAGCTAACTAGTCTAGATTCCCTATGTCGTAGTATTGACGTACAAGACTCAAAGCTTGGAGAGTTGACGGGTAACCGCGACCTCCGCGCATATTTATATCCTTCGCATCGCAAGGTCGGAGTCTGCCTTTCCATAGTTCCTGACCCTAAAGGTCCTCTGCTGGATCCAAAGGTCCTTCTGCCTTGCTCCGCCTCATCGCCTCTGACCAAAGGATCGCACAGTCAACCATACGGATCGTATGGGTGGCAGTTGTCTTGTGCGGTCCTTCCAAAAGTCGTCGCGCGTAACCAAAGGTCCATCCAAAGACCGGAGGTGTCGACCCATCGTCGGCATGACGTCGGGGAGGCGGCGTCTTGTCATCGTTCATGACAAGTATCCTCAGAGCCGAAGTAGTGTCTGATCTTGTTGCCTGGGGTGCTTTTTGCAAGAATAATGATAAGGCAAACAGTGTGATGGTATTCTAATGGGCATCTCAGTTGAAACAACTACAATAGACTAACTATTCAATGGGCTCATGAAATCCCTAACGTTTTTCGTTTGGACAGCTTTAGCGATGGTAATATATGGCACAAGCCATTGTGTACCCTTAGCCAACTCTAGGAATGAATGCTGTATATTTCTTAGTTATATTTTTTCATAGGGATGGCAACTAACCTGGAGAAACCTAGCACTGGTGGATTCTGGACTTTGCCTAACAAAGTCGGCAGCCAGCGGATGGTAATCATATCTGTCTGTTTGAAGCGGACCAAGCTCCATCGTGCGCTCAACCATCACTCGTAGAAGATTTAAAACAGATTCTAAATCTGTGGAAGTAGATACTCCTTCGCAAGGCGATAGTGCTGCATCTCCAGCAAATGCTAAGAAGGCTTTAGCTTGTCAGACTCATAGAGAATTATTTCTGCCCACCGATCTTGGCACTGCCGCTTTGACTGAGGACAACTGTGGCAGCATTTATTGCACCATGTTGCAGCATCCAAATATTGTGCATCCAGTCTAGTCCGTGCAGAACATCCCGTATTATCTGAGCCATATGATAGGCTTGGAGACTGCCACATGGAAGCGTTATAACATCTCTAACTGTAAGATCCATGTTATCGTACATAAGATAAACAGTTTTGTTGTAAGAGTAGACCAATTGGAATGGGATAAAGTACTCAAAAGGCAATGGTCGTAGTTTGGCAGTCCTGTCTCTGTCGATGTTGTGAAGCTCTCGCATAGCAAAAACTCTCTTTGGACTCTGCAAGTCGTAAACAATTATGACTTCATACTCTTCTTGCTGACGCATTATCTGCCCAAAGTCCTGCCAAGGATCTCGTTCAACATTGCAGACAGCATTACTTCCTAGTGAGAGTGGCTTTAGCCGGCCTCCACTGAACGGTGTGGTTCCGACTCTGGATATAGGTAAGCGCTCTTGAGACATTTTGGTGGCAGTGCTAGATTCCTGCCCGAGCCGGCGGCCAGGCCAAATGGTTTGGCGTCGATCCATGGAGAAACAATTAACAACTTCAGAGAACACCTACCACATATGATTAAAGTACTGTAAGGTTTTCTTCAAACTAATCAAGAGTGACTGAGGATTGGGGAAGGACAGCGACTGGGAGTAGGGAAGAAGAGAGAGAGGAGGGAAAAAAGAGAAGGGGGGGGGGGGGGGGGGGGGGGGGGTTGGCTGTGGTTTAGGGATTTGTATTTTTCTTTTGGGATTTTTGGATGTAGAAGACACCGACCTAGCTTCTCAAAAGTCTGCTAAACCACAGCGTTATTTTGTATTCCATGTCAAACAGCTGGCACTACAATGACACAGCCAAGAGGCAACAAATGGGTCTTCGATACCCCCCGAACTATTGACTTACCCTCTGGCTTAATTAATGTACAAAGCCCTCGGCTAACTACTTCTAAAGTTAACAGTAAAATTCTTTCTCCCTTTGACAACAATAGCTAACTTAAAATATAGTTTCAACTGACTCACCTGCTTCTTCAGATGAGCTAGATATTGTTCTACAGTCGAGAACTACAGCCTTGTCGCCAATATCAGAGAGTAAAGCTCAAACAGTGCCCCAACAAGATCTTGATGACTCAATCGAGAAAGATAATAGCGCTACACAGGGCACTAGACGGGTTAGAGTATGTCTCTTAAGATGTGGACAGCATTATACTAGGTCTAATTCCAGCAGTTTGAAGATGAGCTACTACCGTCAAAGAAGATAAAAGGCTACAGGGATCCTATCACAATCTATATAACTACCCTTAAAGCCTGTAAAGAGGAATTGGAAAGAGCCCATCAGGCCATAGACGAACTTGCGCAGGAGATCGAGTATCTACTTGGATTGATTAGAGAGCATACTGATAAGATTAAACTACAAGGTGAAATATTAATAACAAGGGCCGACCCCTCAACTCAAGAGGAGTGAGGTAGAATATAAGTTATACTAGACTATGTAAGGGCTTGGAATAGGTAGATTTGCTATATACAGTGCTCTATGAAAGAAGAAGGTTTCCTTGAAGAGTGACCTTTGCAGCAAGGAGTTCCTGCAGTACATATACACTTCTGTGCCCGCCTTTGTCATGAATGACAAACTGTCATGTGGAGGCAAGACGGGATGCAGGAGGAGCAGGGACAGTTCAGGAGTTGATAATTACTAAGCCTAAAGAGAGGGTGAGCAAGGATAGAGGAACCCTGCAGCACTAAATATGCAGGTGTGCGCCAAGACCTGCGCCAAGATCTATATCCCAGTGTCACTATGCAAGCTACGATCCCGATCGTAGATGTCCACAACCCCTCCGAACCGACACCGAGTGTTGATCGGGGATAGGCCCTAAATCAGCCAAGTCGAACACGTGGACCGCAACGGCCCGTCTGTTATGAGGCCTGAGACCTCATCACCTGAGGAGACAGCTGTCGCATCTGAGAGCGTCACTGCCAAGACAGAGTTACGATGAATCAGCTATTCCACTTTGGGACTAGCTCGGACGCGTCTCACCGATATCTACTCGACCTCTGCCTTCTGCAGACTTGTCTTCCTTTTCTTCAGGTTTAGTTCATCTATCATATTGCTTCCCTACTCCTCTCGCTTCTTTCCTCCGCCGCATCACACCGTCTATAGCAATATAATCGTTGCTCATCGTGAGACAACGGTCGTTATATTGGAGACGACGATCATACGACTCGCAGAGTCTTCTGCCGATATCGCATCGTCGATATCGACGCGTGTTGTGCATATATATCGAGCAGGAATCCTGCTCTAGATAGATACAATCAATCGATCATAGCACTGCGGTTTCGGACCTATCTTTTGTCCAACACTGAGACAACAGTGAAGTGACAGCAGGTAACACCTGATGGATTGACAGCAAATATACAGCTATGACTTGGCTAGAAACAGATGTATATTCACTATACAACTTGTGTGCTGTCTATTTCTGCTATCTACTGCTACTTAGTATTGGTCCTTGTTAACTATTTAGAACTAGCGAAGAATTTCAAGACAATACCAGATATTAACAGCCCTAAGTTACCACAGATCGTTTCGCTTCTGGAAAGTGGAGCTGCCGGGACATCCTCTTTTGAATGGTGGAATTTGTGCCTCCTCTGTTAGGTAAGTCAGTGGTCCCAGACACTGACATTATCGGAAATGAGCTCTCTGTCGCAGAGGCAGCTCTATGTGAGTTTCCTATCTCCCAAAATGCTGTTACTGTTGGGGAGCTGGTTATATACGGCAGACTTGGTATGGGGCTGGTAGGCACGGTTCCATATAATGTTTTTGATGAATTCCTGGCAGGTACTGAAACAAGGACAACAGGAGCTGGCTCAGGGTTGATTGCTGTGGGAATATCTATATTTGTGAGTGTCGTGCGAGATGATCCCAGAGATTCAGTGGTTGTGACAGTCTCAGCTGTGAGAGAACTAATCAAGTTTGAGAAGGGCCCTTGCTGCAGAACATTTGAAATAAAAGTATTGTAAGAGGGGCCAGCATTGATAGCAAAGACCTCATCTAAAAAGCAGTGGGGAGCAGGATTGTCCTGGGCACAGAAGAAGAACTGTGGGTAAGGGCTATTAACAGTGAAAGAGACTTGAACACTGTTAGTGTCTGGGGCATTATACTCATTGAAGCCTGTGCTGAATCCTCCCTCCAGAGGTGTACATGGCGAATCCAGACTTGACTGAGTTAAAGTGTGGTTGAATGAATGAAATGTAAACTGAATAACATCGCCAACCGGAGCATTGACAATAGGAGGGTCGAAGGTGAGTTGGGAATGTGCCCCTACTGCAACTTGGTGTAGAGCGATACCGGAAGGGAGAGGCGCCAAAGGTAGGGTATATGTTGATGAGAATGGGATAATTGACATGTTTGCAGTAGTTCTTGGCCAGCAAGATATCTATGCAATAAATATTTTGGGAATTGTGTCATGGAAGTATGAGATACTATCAGAGATATATGTATTATTGTCTTCACTCTTTGCACTCTTGTTTCAACATCCTCCCCCTCCCCCCCCCCCCTTCCCCCCCCCTCAACCCAGGTTTCGTAACGCACAAGAATTAAAATTATCGCTCCATCCCTTCATTTTTCCTACATGAGCTCTTATCTCTCTACTATCATATATTTTCCACTTACTAAGGAAGCTTTTCAAGGGTGCTAGCCGCCCATAGCCGCCTCAACATATTCTTAGACAGAATGTCGAGCAGCAGCAAGCCACTACCAGTTTTCAATCTAAACACCAAAGAGGATTGGCAGAGCTACAAGGAGCTTGCAGAGAGACTTACTAGTGAGACGTTCATTAGCAAGGTTAAGAGAAACTATGGAAAGGCCCAGAATATAAGCATGCATGACCCTCGAACTAGAGGAAACCCGAAGAAATACGCAGAACATGTGTGTCGACGTGAAGTTATTGGCGAGATTGACAGTTCTGGTGTCTGGGATCTCGAGGACTCAAATTTGAACTACAAAGATCATACTTATAGGAGTCTTTTCGCGGAAGCATCAGTCAAGAACGCGGTTTCTAGGCAAGAGCTTGGGCTTGAGCAAGAGTTCCAAAACCAAATTATTACTCTGGCCAATAATGTACAGAAACGTAAGTCTTTAATTGGGGAATGAACACTGCTCTAATATCTTTACAGAGTGGTTCGATGTACTGAAAGAGGCTAAAATTCTTGAGCGTGACAATGATTGGCACCGTAACGCAGGAGCGCCGCCAGTAGAGGGAGATAACGATTCTGACCAAGCAGAAGATAACGAAGATACTAAAATGGCAGGCGCGGGAGACGACAAACCACCAGAACCTGAAAATCAGGATGAACTGGACAAATTTCATACATATCAAAAAATCCATGCTTATCACTACAACCAACAAAAGCAAATGTTGTGGAGCTTGGGTAAGGTTTGGAAGTTCCTTAAGTCCGGAAATAATATTCCAGTTAGGAATTCAACAAATTTGACTGAAAATGATCGTGATATCCTGAAAGTGTACGACCATTACGAAGGACTGGGCCAAGATCTTAAGAAATACAATGCTACCAAAGGTTTAAAAGAGAATCTAGGCTATCTCTCATTCATGCAATGGAAAGAGTTACTCTCTCCTACCAGCGACTACGACCAAGACTCAAAGGAAGCTCTACTCCGGTATTCAATGTGGCCGGTATCTGCGCTCTATTCCGAGGGTAATAATAATAAGCTGGCGGCAGAGTACCCTTCAAAAGAGGAATGGGAGCAGGCGTTGGAAGACTGCCAAAATTTTGCTGTTCGGCAACGCATGAAGAGTCTTAGCTTCAAGGATCCTACAGTGACAGAGGGTGACGGCCGGCATTATATTACGTTCAGGTCAGAGTCTGTTACTGCTGACAATATTGTGCCTGGATACACTCTTGATGGGCACCGGATCGTTGCGTGTCGCAGCAGCAAACTGACGACAGTGAAAGAGGATGGTACAACTACTCCAAAAAAGGGGAACACTCGGGTCTACGTTGTTGAATTGAGAGATCATCCGGGACACTATGTCGTTAAGGATGAGGCAGACTGTGGTGGCAGCTTTGTCTTTCATCAACTACAGACTATCAAACCACAAAAATACTTGGAGATTGTCCGGGACCATTTCGATGTTTACCGCATGCTAAAGTGTAACAGAGAAACCTTCCAGGAGAGAATATGGGGAGTAGACTGGGTCGCAAATCGGCCATGGGTCAGCTCTGAGCCAACTATGAAGCCACAGGCATATGGTTGCCTGTGGAGGTTCGATGACGAAAATAACAAAACACTATGTGTGGTCTCCTGGGGTACATTCAAGACTATATTTGGAGGGAAGCTGGCAGACATGACATGGGCCAGAGTTCTACGGGCGCCTAATAAACCAGATGAGGTATACAGCACTATCTGGAATGCATACCAGGCAATTGCACCCATAAGGCCTCTGACCACGGAAGAGAAAAAGCGCAGAAAGGGTGGGAAAGATCAGCTCCAGCTCGCTCTTACTTCACTTAACAACAAGACCGACTGGATGATCTCGCAGTTTATATCACCTGAGGCCTATCATCATAATCAGCAGGGATCTACCGCAATACCAGTTATAGGGCAGCCAGCTACTTCTGCCGTCCGGAATCAACCGTTTCTGGGACAGCCAGGTAACTTTGCCATCCAGAACCAACCGTTTGCAGGACAACCAATCATCCCTGCCAACCAGCATCAACAGTCTTCAGGACCACAAAGCTTGATCCAGAACCCCAACGGGCTAGGATTTTTTTATCCTGGTATGGCTTTCAACCAGGTTGCTGGAGGCTCTTCATAGGGTTAAGCAATATATGCTATAGCTGCCTCAAATAAGCTAAGTTGGGATAGGACTATGTGAGTAGGTAAAAGATGGAATTGCTACCAGATTATATTTATATATTCTATCGAGTTTGCAGTTATTACCTTCATCATCTTATGCTTGTTATTGTAATTCCGTTCGTGTTTCAACTGTGCGATGTGTCAGGGGCTGCGCCCTGGGTATGTCTTGGAGAACTCCAGCAACTAAGTTGTAGTGGAGCACGGAAAGGCCAGAGTAGCGGGTTCGGCAGAATATCAGCAAACCAGCTACTCCGAAGGTACTTAAGAAGCTCGAGGTGTCCTGAAGAGCTTTCCTCTTCATCGAAACCTCCCTGTGCTATAGCGCCCCTGTTGATAGTGTATCAATCCTATCGCAAGCCCTTGGCCGATGATGCAAAGGAGGCTTTGCAAGATAATCATCAGCCCAGCGACATGTGAAGGATTACGCCTGGTGTTAGACACGATAATCCCTATCCATAATATCTGTATGGATAAGCGTGCGGTCCTTCGAGGTAGACACAGGGAGACCGAGCAGGGCAAAAGACCTCAAGCATAGGGGCCACGGGAAAGGCAAACTACAGCCCTACGAACTAAAGGTGATAGTATGCGAGGAGCGTGCCGGAATCTGTCGACTCTGCAAGCTTTGAGTCTTGTACAGTACATCTATACTACTGTACAACATAGGAAATCTAGATTAGTTAGATCTCTCTCGTCTTCTTCTTTGCCTTCCACCTCTAGTGCCCTAGTGTGACGTGGCGGAGGCAAGTAGCGAGAGGAGCAGGGAAGCAGTATGATTGATGAATTGAACTAAACCTGAAGGAAAGGAAGGTAAGTCTATGAAGGGCAGAGGTCAGGTAGATATAGACGTGACGCATCTGGAGCTAGTCCCAAAGGGGTGTAGCTAATTCGCAGTGTCACCCCTAAAGTACGATCGGGATCGCAGATGTCCCTCTCTCTCTGCCTGACCCTTGGTCCCCGTAACAGGCTTAGGCCTCAGGCCTCATAACACCTAGCAGTCATCAATCACAACCTGTTTAAAGTTACACAGACCTATTGTTAGGGGCTCTAGAGGTGGAAGGCAAAGAAGAAGACGAGAGAGAGCTTGTTGGAATAGCAAAAAGGCGGCCAATCTTATGCGCATTGTTGAGATCCTTTTGCTGATAGTAACTTAAGTATTTGCAGCGAAGATTACTGGTTGTTCCAAGAATAGGCTCTGTTGAGCCATATTCCAACAGAGCTAACTAGTCTAGATTCCCTATGTCGTAGTATTGACGTACAAGACTCAAAGCTTGGAGAGTCGACGGGTAACCGCGACCTCCGCGCATACTTATATCATTCGCATCGCAAGGTCGGAGTCTGTCTTTCCATAGTTCCTGACCCCAAAGGTCCTCCGCTGTATCCAAAGGCCCTTCTGCCTTGCTCCGCCTCGTCGCCTCTGACCAAAGGATCGCACAGTCAACCATACGGATCGTATGGGTGGCAGTTGTCTCGTGCAGTCCCTCCAAAGGTCGTCGTGCGTAACCAAAGGTCTATCCAAAGACCGGAGGTGTCGACCCATCGTCGGCATGACGTCGGGGAGGCGGCGTCTTGTCATCGTTCATGACACCTATTAACTTATTCCTTGGTGTTTCTGAGTCTCAAGATATACCTATCTGGAGGATGATCAAGATTTCCCTGGTAATCCCTTCTAACATGAGTAGCTGCGCGGGCATCCAGAAAGTATATTAGACTTGGATTTCTCCCTTTGACCTCAGATGCTGTCTGGTCACAAAGAAAAGTACTAGTAATCTCGAAGATATCTCGCTTTGTACTTTTAAAGCACCAAAAGTCGTAGCCAATACTTTGTAGCCACTTACAATATTTCCAAAAGTCTTCCCAGACTCCAAAATATTGTACCTGGCTAGTGAGACGACGCAAAGTAATAAGACTCCAACCTGCCGGATTACCCCAGCCTGCTAGAAGAGCACCAGACTGGACTGGGAACACCTGTACCAAGCAGGGTATGTAGCCATTGTCCCTATAACCCCTCTTACCTGTAAGCTGTAATGGTGCCGGCAGAGTAGATGGATCTGTTTTGTCATCCACCTCTATATCCATATCATCTAGGTTTAGAGGTGGCCTGGAGCCTTTCAAACGGGCTTTGTATTGCCGACTTATCGAAAAAATTCTGGCAGCATTATCCATGATGTCTACTGAACTCTCTTCAAAGTTATGAGGGCCATTGCCAATCGCTTTTATTATCTCTGGCTGTGTTTTGGTATTCTGTGAGTTAGCATTGCCGGTAAGTCTTCCTGGCCAAGATTCATGGGTCTGCTGTCCGTTAGGTTCGCCTGGATTCGTATAGTTCTGTGGTATTTCAGCAATGGTGAGGCTTCCCCTTGGACTGTCTGAATTGTTCTGCTGTGTACTCTGACTTGAAACAGTAATATTAGAGTTATCCTTTGGAGTATCCTGATGATTCTGCTGCATACTCTCTTCACTTCGAGGAAGACCAGAGTCATCCTTTAGAGCATTCTGATGTGTCTGTGGTATACTCTCCTTCCTTGGAATAGGATATAAGTCATCCTTTGAAGTATCCTGATGATTTTGTGGTATACTATCTCCACTTGAAGAAATACCAGAGTTATCTCTTGAAGAATTCGGATGATTCTGCTGCATACTCTCTTCACTTGGAGGAAGTCCAGAGTCATCCTTTGGAGTATTCTGATGTGTTTGTGGTATACTATCCTTCCTTAGAATAGGATATAAGTCATCCTTTGAAGTATCCTGATGATTTTGTGGTATACTATCTCCACTTGAAGAAATACCAGAGTTATCTCTTGAAGAATTCGGATGATTCTGCTGCATACTCTCTTCACTTGGAGGAAGACCAGAGTCATCCTTTGGAGTATTCTGATGTGTTTGTGGTATACTATCCTTTCTTAGAATAGGATATAAGTCATCCTTTGAAGTATCCTGATGATTTTGTGGTATACTATCTTCACTTAATGTAATACCAGAGTTATCCCTTGGAGAATTCGGATGATTCTGCTGCATACTCTCTTCAACTGGAGGAAGACCAGAGTCATCTTTTAGAGCATTCTGATGTATTTGTGGTATACTCTCTTCATTTGAAGTAATACCAGAGTCATCCTCTAGAGTATCTTGATGATTCGGATGTATAATCTCTTTACTTAGAGTAGTATCAGAGTCATCCTTTGGAGTATTCTGATGGCTTCGTGGTATTCTCTCTTCACTTGAAGCAATACCAGAGTTATCCGCTGGAGTATCCTGATGATTCTGTATACTCTCCTTACTTGGAGTAATACTAGAGTTATCTTTTGGAGCAGTCTGATAGCTTTGCTCTACACTCTTCTCATTTGGAGTAATACTAGAGTTATGCATTAGAGTGTCTTGATGAGTATGATATGTAATCTCCTCATTGTTGATTAGTCCCATGGCTTCAGTAGTGATTTGTGCTTGCTCTAGTTGCCTGTTGACGAGGTTGCTGTTTGATTTATTTTCATGGATTTTGGAGTTGAATAGATTTATGGGTAACTCAAAAGCTAAGCTGAACCTGTCACCTGCATGAGATTTTGTTGGGCGTTGCTTCCGTCTCTTAGATGACAAATGGGCTTGAGTCTGTACCTGTGTAGTCTTAAGCACAGACATTCGATTTAAAGGAGTCACTGGATTTGGTCTCGAGCTTGACACCAAATCTCGTGTATGTGTTGGTGTTGAGTTAAATAGCATTTGGGCTGAAGCAACCTGCTCTGATGGATTCGGTGCGTGATCTCTCAAATTCGTCGACATTGGTGCGACTGGCTGACTAGGAGCACCTCCTACAGAGTATTGCCGATTCACATAGTTCAGTGATGCAAGCATTTTTGTTACCTCTTGGGTTCGTATGCTTACGTAATCGTCCTCAAAGCAGGGTAAAACACTGTACCTCGAGCTTCCAAAGAAGGCAAAAATTATGTCTCTTGTAATAGCATAATCTGTAAGATCTGCCCTAGGGGTGGTATCAAACTGAGGTCCATATACTGTGTCTGTAGTGAGATGGTGTTGGACTGCTTTATAAGCCTGCTGATGAATGCGTCCACAACGCCATGCCAGTCTAAAAGGACAAGTGTTGTTCACAGTTAAAGGCTCTAGGCTGATAGATCGAAGGTCGGATGGAAGGTCAGGTGAAGGTTGGGACTCCTGGTCTTTGTTTGTCTGAGATTCCCGGATTAATGGAGTGCTGAAGCCAAGTCGAAATGCTTCTTCAATAGCTTTTTGGCGTGGGTCCACTTGAACTAGTAACACATTTGAACCACGGTCATCGCGCCGAGGTTTAATGTCACTTCCGCCAGCAAACCGGGCAAGACAACAGAGCCAAAGACTCCTGTATGCATTTGCAAAAGCCCTATCTACTGGGATCATGTGGTTGCTGTCGTGTGTGAAGGTGTCCCGGAAGCCTCTGCGAAGTGTCTTTTTGGGCCCAGGAGGCAATAGCTGTCGCAAAATTTTTGCAGATGGCTCAAGGTATTTAGTATCCTCCAAGAATGTGTGTAGTGATGGGATAATACAAGTAATTCCTTTAATTGCTGTCTTTACCTGTCTTCTTTGATCTGGTGGTATCCAGCAAAAAACATCTCCTTTATCAATCCCTCTTTCAATGTGTGCCCAGTCACTTGTAGACAATGACGGCGATCTGCCTTCGATATACTTAGCAGTATACGCGTCAACATAGTGATTTGATAGGTGTTTCGTGATCTCTCTCCAAATCTTTTCAATATGGTCAAGATAAGCCACTAGTTCCTGATCTAGGCTTAACAAAAGTCCTATGTGGGCCAGAAACAATGACCTACCTCGGTACAATTTAGTGTAAACAGACGAGCAAATGTACCGATCTTAAATCGGCTCCACAGACCTTCAAATTCGAGTAGGCGGTCGAATGCTTCCCGCAGAGGGGTGAGACGCTTTTGTCGAATGAGCTGCTTATAATCTTTCTGTTTTGTTTCGCTTAGACGGCTAAACCATTTGCTATGCTCGTCTGTATTATTGATGTTGTACCTTAGTTGTCGAAATATGGTCCCATCGTTGTACGGGATAATATGTACATAGTCGTTAACGATCTGTTGTATGGAAGCCTCTGATACTTCTGAACACCGTTAATCAGCTACAACTGTTACTCTCAGTATTTTTGAACCTCCCTTACTTGATTTATCGAAGACAGCCACTCTCCACCATTGCTGGTCAGGTGGAAGCCAGCAACAAGCTGCCGCTAGTCGATGACGGCCATATAGATATGTCCACTTCACCTTTTCAGCTAGCCGGATTTCGGGAAGTTCCATGTCCCTGCCACGAACTGCATCCTCCCAGACACGTTTATCTAGGAGAATCGGAATCATATATCTCTCATCATATTGTTGGCATCCAAGGTCTTTAAAGACCTTCAGAAGTCCCTTAACTCTTACATCATCCAAGTATCGCTCGGCAATTCGGGTATCCGGTTGCAAATTGGAAATAGAAACTCGAGCATTACCTAGATACGCCTTTTCAAACTTTTCGAGAGGCATAATGATAGTAAAGCTTGCTCGCAGAAATACACCTCAATCTAGAAATGTGTTACGCCAGAAATGGTAAATAGTCCCCAGGGACAATAGCGGAGGAGTAGAACTAATTACCGCGCAAGCAATTCTCCCCCCCCCCCCCCCCCCCTCTTTTCCCCTCCTCTTCCCCCCACTCTAAAGGGTCCGTCCCTTTCCAACCCCCTGCCCCCTTTAATTTCCCTCCGCTGTATTCATCACTAGGTCTCTTGACTCTCCTGTATTTTTGATGGCATCATACCTCGCCACGGTGTTAGGGACAACTACCGATCAGTTCGTTGCATTCCTGCCAAATGTCGACATGGTTATACCTCAGTGTGAGCACATGGCATGGATTCAGCTTGTGCACGGCAAAGCACAGCACAAAGTGATATGCGATGATCGACTCCATATTCTTGCTGATCAACTCAAGGAGCCACGGGTACAGACACCAAGTATCAGCTTATTCCTTGGACATAAAACAAAGGACGAGTGCCTAAGACAGATCTTCCCTGGCAGCGAGAACAGGAAATCTCGTAAAAACGACACCATAATCAGGCTTCGTTGCGACGCTAGCTCTGTTTGCTCTGCAGCACCTATTTACTTTGCTGATGTTGACCCAAACTTCTCGTCCTGTGGCTTGGAGCTTGGCAGGGCGTCTTGTCATCCCTATCAGGCTTATCCAATCATGTGGACAGATTCATCCAAATTTCGGCACCTAGATCTTGTCTTGGCAAGGCTGATATTTTTGTTTTCTGACGTTGTGTGTTTGTTTGCCTCTGACTGTGGAGGCTCGAGGGGTATATTAGAACTCCTGAGTCGATGGACAGCATTGAGCAGTGGATCTCATACCCCAGTTGTCAGACCTCGTCTCTTGGTTATGACAGAAGATGGTGATGAGAATACATCATCATCTAGGATCCTCAATGGAGTTCGTCAGACATACCAAGACACAACCGCTCCTTTTGCTTCTATTCAGGTGATCAAGACCCCAAAAGAGCCATCATTATATCAAGAGGTAAGCACAGAGCTACGGAAATTGTTGGGCCAAGTCAAAGCAGATCGGGAAGCAAATGCAATGCTTTTCCATGCTGTTCATCAGTGTGCACTCTTTAGGGCAGCTGTACACCACTTCTCGAATACAATTAGCGAGCCATTTCATTTCATCAAAGCAACCAGACTAGAGCTCGACCCGACACCAGGGCTAAGCAGACATGTTCAAAGTGTATTCACTCTCTCACAGGGCCGAGTTTCACAACCTACCATCATGAAAATTCTGGCCTCAAGCACTGTTATGGATGCCCGCCCGCCTGGTATGCACAGTAAGTATCCCTCATTAGTATTCTGCCTTTAATAATTGTACGATAGTCTTTCTACCTGACCTCGTGTTCAAAGCACTCTACAGAGACCAGTTTTTGCATGCGTTCTCTAATATTCTACCCTCTGCCAGTGAGGCCGAGCAGCTCTGTGACAAACTACAACTAGAGTTCCGGGATATCTACACCAACTCAATGAATACTCTAGAGACACATAAAGCTATTCTTAGGCAGAATGCGACCCAGTGGGCTCCTCTCAAGTCAAATACCACATGCCTTTGCTGCCATCGTCGTCGCCCTGGGCAGCTCCTACCATGCAAACACTCCCTGTGTGAGAACTGCCTCAAATCGGTTGGTCAGAATGTAAGTGGAAACAGGGGCAGTGGAGTGGCTGATCTCTGGTGGCTCCCTGATTGTCCGCTTTGCAATATGCCATTCTCCTTTACTGCTCGCATTAAGCCACCTACGTCCAGTGTCCGTCTACTTTCTATCGATGGAGGTGGAGTCAAGGGAATAATACCTCTCGAAAACTTGCGCCTGTTGCAGGAAGAAATTCCAGAATGCCCTATTCAAGAACTATTTGATTTGGTTGGAGGTACCAGTGTCGGTAAGTAAACCCTACAAATTGCTGCGTGGAATAGAACTAAATATCTTAGGAGGGCTTATTCTTCTGGATTTATTTCTCCAGTATTCTAATGTTAATAAGTCGATCGATGTCTTCCAGACTCTATGCCAATCCTTATTCCAGAAAACCAACGGGTTTTTTGATAGTGTTTGGAATTATTGCCTCCGAAAATCTGTGTATGATTCAGAGCTGTTGGAACAGATGTTGATCAAACAATTTGGATGTATACCACGGATGTTCGACTACCACGAGATGTTATCCTCTAATTCTGGGACAAAAGTGGCGGTTATAGCTTGCTTAACAAAAGACTATACTGCTCGAGTTTTTGCAACTTACAACAGGGAGGGCAAACGCAGCGACACAGAGCTTGGTATGTCACCCCGGGCAAAGTGGCTGTTAACTTATTTGTTACAGGGTATAAGCTTGAGCATCCAGTGAACCCGTATCAGGAGCCTTTTGTGTGGCAGGCGTAAGTGTGACCCCGTGTGGTATTCTACAGAATCTAATTCATATTTAGAGCCCGGGCGACTTCAGCAGCTCCTGGGTAAGCTATGAGTATCTGGCTGTATTCTATATCTAATCTTGGTCTTAGACTATTCCGAAAAATTGAAATTCCTGGACTTGGAAGCTATATAGATGGTGGTGTCACCTTCAATTGTCCTATTAGTATTCTCGACTGGGAGTCTCGACATATCTGGCCCTACATACCAAGGCCTGATACCGTGCTATCGCTCGGCACAGGTCACCAAGCCAGGACCCTCTCGCCACAGCTTACAACTCCAAAGGTCTCCTGGAAAGAATTTACCCCTGTTCAAGGCTTTAACGCGCTGATATTCAACAATACAGACGGTGAAAATCAATATCGTAAATTTATTAATTCTAAACCCGAGGATGAGAGAGCAGATTATTTCAGACTCACAGTCGAGTATACTGAGTCTGAGCCTTCTCTTCACGATATTGAGTCAATGGACAATCTTGCAGGAATGGTACGATCGCACCCGCAAGGTCAGGAAGATCGGCTAAAAGTATTGATCGACTTTCTCATATCATCCTTTTATTTTGAGCTGGATAAGATGCCCTATTTCGACGGACGGGGGCTATACGTCTGCTACGGGAAAATTCGGTGTCGGTCATCGAAAATTGTGAGAGCTCTGCTAGGCCTACACGACGATGGACTTGCGTTTGAGTTCTTCACTGGACCCCGGAGCCTAGCTGCTTGGATTAGTGCAGAGGCACTATGCAAGGAATGCGAGCGATATTGCTGTCCAGTCAGGCTTTTTGTCGGAAACCTTACTGACGAGATCCATCTTTCAGTCAGATGGGGTATTGGCAACGAACGGAGGTTGAGTGCAATGCCCCAGACAGTGTCCTGGTTTGTAAGGATACAAGAATTGGACACTCCCTTTGGTAAGTCAACTCATCACAAAGATCGAGTGTTGTGTACAACGTGTGATGTTCAGGCTGAGCACAATAATGGTAGCAGAGGGCAGAAGAGGAAACACCATACAAGAGATGAGGAATCTCCTCATTATGACTTGCGAGCTCCCAGAAAGGCCAGAAGGTTTAATACCTAGAAGCAGGTATTTATAGAGCTTAGTAGTAATGATCTAGAGAGTGGGCATGTAGTACTTGCTTACAGGGATCAAAATAATTCGCTCATCTCAACCACTCAGTGACCACATGATACATCTTGCTGCTCCGCCTCCTAGCCAACATTTAAATCTATGCTTCCATGTTCATGCTTGAATCCTCGCTTGATGTACCTTTCTCTGTTCTTGCTTCCACTCGTCAATCTGCTCCTGGAGATCTCGATTAGGAACCAAATCAGATAACCTCAAAGGCATCCGTGTACATGGGTCATCACCGTGATCGTTGATCCACCTCTCAATGACTAGGCGATCATAAGATCTCCCGCTAGGCACCATGACAGCTTCATGAATAAGATCAAGACTGATGCAATCGTCAACGAGACAATCAGGCGGATCGCTGTCAAACTTTTCCTCTCGATCAATTTCCATTGGAGCTCTCGTGTATTGCGACAGTCTTGGAGTCGGGAATCCTTCCTTAACAGCAATATTTTGAGCCAGTTTCTCCCATATATTGTGTCCAAACTCTCCGTCCTTATTACCCGCCATTTCCATCAAATCAGCAATGTTTCTTTCTGCTACAGCAACTTTCTCGTGCCGCGATAGCCTCGGAATTGGGCGTCCTTCGTCAATAGCAGCATTTTGGGCCTTCTCTTCCCACTTATCGCGCCAGTAGACACTCCTCTCATTGCGGGCCAATTCCATCCAGTAGGCAATGTCTGTGTCTACTCTCACTAGGCTATCACTCATCACCATTACCGACCGCTGGCCGAGGGGTATGGCGTGCGACTGCGCAAGTGTTGCGGGCTGAAGCCATTGGGTCAGCCATTTTCGTATAGATATAGTCAATAACTTTGGGTAACTTCGGTATCGAGACATAGGAATCAGTATGTGAAAACTGAAGAAGTTTGAAAGGGGAAGAAAGGTTGAAGTAGGCAGTGAGAATGGGCGCCTATGGGAGGCTAGTGCCTCTCTTGACACCCATGTGTAATTGGAGAGACCCCGACCCAAGCCTCAATCGAGGGTGTGCTGGACGCCGCTGCACGCAGCGTAGTCCCACCGAGGCCTTTGGTAGACACTCTGATGTCCCTCGAGATCACTGCCACTCCCTCTCAACCCTCTGCGCTGCCGGGGACCAGTTGACTGGCATAGTACAGGGATCATGTCCTACACTCTCCACCCACAAGGAGCCACAGCAAAGGTAAGAAGCAGATAGATTAACAACATTGGGTGTCATTGCGCGTGTTGCGCTGCATTTCAGCCTAGCGAGGCTGTGCCAGCTCCCGGAAATCTTGACTGCTTTGTCTCTCTTACCTCAGCAGGCTCCACCAGGGAGCGCCTACACCTCGCGTACAATGCATGTCAGCATCTCAGCAATGGCACCTGGAATGCCGGCAGAGATATATTCCTGCTGTCCAATCTGGTGGTGAGGTTGGACTAAGAACGTTACGCTAAACACACAAGTCAGTATACCATGATGCTGGTGAACACGAGAATGTACCTCTTGACCACACAGAAATCTAAGTTATGTCTTCTTTACATAATAAAAATTTAGATATTTGGTCAGGTAATCGTGAAATTCGCCGCCTATCAATTTGCGAGAATTGAGACCAAGTGAGCTGCTACCTACAGTGTTGTCTAATGAATTTTTCGGTAGACTCTACGTTTCGCTTGAGTCCGTGATGTTAAGTAAAGAGCGAGGACCGAAGACCGCAGCGGCGGCCGCCAAGCACGAGCCAAAAAGGAAAGATAGGCGAGCCATAATAGCGACGAGCATGTGATTTCTGAAAACGGCAAGAGTGATCCCTTTTTTGGACATGTCTTGAAAAGTTATTTACTTCATCAAGTATCCACCAGTCTACAGATAGCCTACAAGTACTCTTCCCATAGGGGCATGTTTATCATGTTCAATTTGCCCCCGCCCCCAAATTGCCGTCTCCATCTGCATCGATGACTTCCGGAAAAGCGCTACTGTTCCCGATGAATAGCTTCCTGACATCATCCTTACAGATCATGTTCCGACATCCCGGGCAACGCACCAGCTCAGCCACTGAGTCTGTGGCATCTTTGTTGTTGGGGTTCCACCCTGGAACAACAATCATCATACAGTCAGAACAGTAACCGTGGCCACAAGTCGTAAAAGCATTTATAATGTTGTCCATGCATATGCCACAGCGCAGATCCTTGACATGTTCCAGCTTTGCGTTTGCAGCTTGTAGCTCTTCGGCTAGATGCTTCTTATCCCGGCGGAGCGACTCGGTCTTACCCTTGAACTTGCGCAGCCTCACATTTGTTGCTTGTAACTTGTCGCGGGCAGTTACAGCGGAGTCTTTCTGGTTCTCCAAGTCCCGGCTAAGACGGTTGATTTGTCGATCAAACTCGGATTGCTTGGAATCCAGCGTTTCCTTCAGTTTCTTTGCCACGGCTATCAACTTGGCGTATTTGTCCCTCGCTGCCTCGGCGACGTCGATAAAGTCGTTGTATTCGCCGCTCAAATCTCCATCAATGCCCTCTAGACATTTACTCGCGTCGAAGGTTGAACGTGTTTCTGGCATAGTCGCAGTGTCTAAAGACTTATCGGCGGAAAGATGGGAACAGCACTTGTGCGAGTGAGGCGGGTGTGAGGGAGGCAAGTGCGAGGAAGGCGGATGCGAGAGGTGCCTGGTTGACGGGGACCTGGACGAGGCGGACCTGGACGAGGCGGATCTGGACGAAGCGAATCTCGACGCGGCAAATCTGGACACGGCGAATCCGGCCCCGGACACGGAGAATCTGGTTGATGCGGACCTGGACGAGGGGAATCTGGTTGATGTGGACCTGGATGAGGTGGATCTGGCCGAGGGGGCTCTGGATGAGGTGAATCCGGGCGAGGTGGCTCTGTGCGAGGTGGCTCTGGATGAGGGGAATTTGGTGGATGTGGACCTGGTCGAGGTAAATCTGGGTGAGGTAGCTCTGGATGAGGTAAATCTGGGCGAGGCGGCTGTGGATGAGATGAATCTCGGCGAGGTGGCTCTGAGTGAGGTGGCTAGGGACGAGGTGACTCTGAACAAGGGGGATCTGCTCAAGGGAAATCTGGGTGAGGCAGCTCTGGATAAGGCAGCTCTGAATGAGGCGACTCTGAATGAGAGGGATCTGAGCGAGGTAAATCTGACCGACACGGCTCTGGATGAGGTGAATCTGGGCGAGGTGGCTCTGGCCGAGGTAGCTCTGGATGAGGTAAATCTGGCCGAGGCGGCTCTGGACAAGGAGAGGCTGGGCGAAGCGCATCTGGACGAGGAGGCAAGAAGTGTTTAAGGAAGCAGAATCTGTCAAGGGATCCAGCCTTCTTTATACCTCACCTCATCACATATGGCGTGATAGACATCTTAGGAGCTGTGCTCGGCCTCGCTACGCCTCGTAGATGACGACTCTCTCTGAAACTAACGATACCTCGCTAAGTTGATGTTGAGTCGATGATTCGACCTTGTACCGCCTGTCTCGGCGCTCGCGGTGAGCGAGCTTCTAAATGGAGCAGCTCCTCATCACCCAAGACATGACCAGAAAGGGACCGGCATAACTGTGTGTGGTCAGCCAATGCATCAGTAATGCTAACAGTGGCTTAGAACCATAGCATATCTTGTAGGAGTGCATGCTTCTTATCCTAGTGACATCCTGGGGCAGTGCACCATTGTCACAATCAGAGACTAGGTTGAAATCTGGTAGCGAGAAGATTGCTAAAGCAAGAAATGATGGAAGAGAACAATGGATGAAGAGGCAGAGAGCTCAATACCATGAATTGCAATTGACAGGGATTGCCTATGCACAATCTGAGTCTGTTCCAATTGAATAGTACAGTACAACAAATGTTTGAGAATTTTCTTAGGCAGTGTTGCCAGGGCTTAATACATGACACATGATGTATGGAATCTTTCTTGGCACCTGTGATCTCGCTTCACTTAGCCAAATATGGAAACCAACCAGGGGAGTGGGGAGAGGGGGGGGGGGGGGGTCGGAGACAGAATGACTACACTACTTGAAGACTTACAAATTGTCATGAACGATGACAAGACCCCTCCTCCCCGACGACGGGTCGACACCTCCGGCCCTTGGAAAGACCTTTGGTTATGCACGGCGACCTTTGGTAAGGACCGCACAAGGCAACTATTATCCATACAGTTTGTATGGTCAATCATGCGATCCTTTGGTCATTGGCGATGGGGCTAAGTAAAGCAGAGGACCTTTGGGGTCAGGGACTATGGAAAGGCAGACTCCGGCCTTGCAATGTGAAAGTTATATGTATGCGCAGAGGTTGCGGTTATCCGTCGACTCTCCAAGCTTTGAGTTTGTATATCTATACTAAGACATAGGGAATCTAGACTAGGTAGCTCTCTCTTGTCCCCTTCTTTGCCTTCCACCTCTAGTGCCCCTAACATGTTAATACAGAAAGGCCACAAGTCGAGATGGTGGAAGTGGCAATTGAGGGACCTGTTCCTGAGGCCAGGGTAGCTCGCAGAAACTACACTAGGTGGGCGCTGTGTGTTCTATTCTCTATGGCCAGTGTTCTTGTCATAGCTGTCTGTATTAGGCTTCTCAAATGAAATAATATTGACTAGCCCTCGAAATGAAAGAAATGCAATAGTTCTAAATGGAGGTAGAAGCTCTTGCATATTACTTGTCATCTTCATGACACCTATTTCGTTTCCCTCAGGGATATTTCCCCTAGGGAATCATTTTCCCTGGGGAATCATCCTCCCTGAGGAATCTTGCTCCTTTAGGGAAACCTTCTCCTGTAGAGTCATCTTCCCCAGGGAATCTCGCTCCTTAGGGAAATATTCTCCTAGGGAGTCATCTTTCCTGAGGGATCTCGCTCCCTGAATACCTTCTACCCTAAGGATTCATTTTCCCTAGGGAATCTCCTCCCCTGGGGAATATCCTGGGATCTTTCTAAGCATCTTCTGTAACAGGACTCCCAGACCGGGAGACCTGTTACACCGTCACATAACTAGCTAAGAGTCAACAGCCCTCCTACCCTATACAGCTGATAGAGTACTATTACATCTTCCGTGCAAGCTTTTCAGTCAGATAGTTCCTAACCCTGGCTAAAATTGCTTTTAGATAAAGACTCAATTGCGCTATTTAAAGTAACAACTCTGTAATGCTGACATAGCTAAGTTGACCCGTTTCTCATATATTGTAGATCTTCGTTTTAAGTGCTTGATTTGTTGCTGTAGTTGAGTTCGATCATTTCCGAGCAGTCTTAACTCTGACCGTGCCTTATTTATAACAAGACTAAGAGCCTTCAGCTTATTTTCGTGCTCATGAAGCTGTATCGCCTTTTCTGAGTTAAGTTGTTCTATATCTGCCTCCAATCTATGGTTCTTCTCTTGTAGTTGGACAATTTGCGTTGTAAAACCTGTACATGGGCTATCGCATGATACAGTAGATGTTGTTGGAGGCTTAATAGCTTCGAATGACTTCCCGACTTCTCGACAGAGCTCTATATAAGCGTTTATAGAATGTTTACTGAGCTGTTTTAAGAAGAGGTGCTCTTTTTCCGGAAGTACACTCCAAGCATAACCGTCTTGAGACTCTGGAAGCAGTCTGACTTGTACTGGATCTATATCTAATCCTAAATTCGACTCTGTTGCAATTAGTCTAATGACTTATCTGCCTCCGACAAGCATTCTTACTAATATGATCTGCCAATGTCTTTCTACACCTCGAACGCCACTCGGCTCGTTGTTGGTTCGCCGCTCGAGGTGAGTGTTGGCAAGATTGTTTGGCCATAGTCTGGGAAAATGACTAATGAGTGAGAGAGATGGCACTATTCTGCACTTGTGTTAAGGTATCTAAGTATCTTGTGTTGCATATTCACCGCCCTCCTCCTCCTCCTCCTCCTCCTCCTCCTCCTCCTCCTCCTCTCACCCCACCCCTTATTCTCTTACTCCCAACACGCTTCCATCCCACACCATACCCCCCTCCTCTCACACCAAACACCCCCCACCTCCCTCCTCTCACTCCCAACAAACCCCCTCTCCCTCCTCTCACCCGAACCTTCTTTCTCTCATCCACACTCATCCCGTCCGGCCTGGAGCGTTTGCCTGGATACACAACTTTCTAATACTTACATGTACAGAAACATTGTCCAATGACTCTTGCATAGGATTCACACCTCTGTTGCCATGATTGAATCGCTACCTTCTGAGGTTATCTCACAAATTCTAAGACTAGTATGAACGACTATACTACAGATTTATATCTGCTAACTCTGTGATAGCTTCCCAGCCATGATCTGCACAATGCCTGCGTCGCTTCTAAGTACTGTTTTAACAATTGCTCCTCATTGACCTACATCAAACCGGGGCCTCTGGTCAACCATAAATACCAGAAATTATTCGCAGAAGAAGAGCACTATCGGGACCGTGTTCTTGATCGTCTCCGAAATGGTAGTTGTACCTCTATCACCCTATTAGAAGGACTCAGAAGGCCTCGATGTATGTTACAAGGGGTGCCCCCTTCCTTTCGAGATGTCGGCGAAGAAATATCCGACTATCGAGAGCGCGCTATTCTTGCGATTATTAAAAGATATTGCCCTGGTCTCGTCGCATTTCAGTAAGGAGAAACGACCTCTACAATAAGAGAGTACTGTAACTAAATGTCTCCAGTACAAATCACACAATAATTGGATTAGAGAGGACCTTAGAAAAGCTACCCCTGCTCGTATCTCTATCAATCAATATTTCTCAGCCTCTTGACTGTCACACTCTTCCAATGCTGCAAGACCTAAAAGTCTGGGCGCAAGGGAGTTCAAGTCATCTCCGGATAGCTAACCTCCCTAAGTTAACTAAACTTCTACTTCACATTGACAATGCAGTCAAAGGGCAAATTTACGAACTACCATATGTCATTTACTTAAGCACACTTCCTTCACTACAAACATTGGTGCTGATATCGACTTCCAGACTTAGATGGGTCTCCCCAACATTTGTTGCCGGAATTTCAAACAGTGTGCAGACACTCCGGATGACAGGGCCTTTCATGTTCAACCATGAGGAGGAGCTCGCTTACTTCATTGGGAAAATGGGTACTAGTCTGCAGAAACTATCACTAGCAGGCTTGAAATCTCGACCTCCTCCTCCTACAATGGTAATTCCACGCAACCCGGAGATAGCCACTATTTTACCCAAACTCGAGGTCCTGGAATGGCTCGACAGCAACCCAATTCAACTTATAAGAATGGCTTTCCCCTCACTAAAGAAGTTAGTACTCAGAGACCTATTTCCGAGGTCAGACATACTCAGCATGATTCTTGAAAGAGTTGGTGATACATTGCAGGTCTTGTCTATTACTCTGAGTGATTCTTCATCAAGTGATACAACGCCGCTCTGCAATCATTTTATTCTGCAGCTACTAAGGCTCTACCAATTAACCCATTTTCAGCTTTGTGGTCCTTATTCTTTTCCAGAGAAGAATTGGACTCTTTTGTCTCGACGCTTTATTGGGGATCTACATCTAGCACATATTTGGCATCCCACCATGGGTCCAGAGCCTCTTCACCAGTTATTTGACCAGCATGACTTTACAAGCAAACATGGAGGTTATATTCACATTCGGAAGGATTACACAGGGCAATGGGGGTTAGAGTGTGAACCTTCACATGTATCGCATATATACAAGCAATTCTTGAGTCAGAGTGATCCCGAAGGTCATATTGTTGTTGCTAGGGGTGGGTATGCAACTTCTTGGGTTCAAACTATAGCTCCCAACGAGATTCGTGTCCGACTTTATGTTCCTGACTGACTACTGTATCTAACAATACACCTGAACTTTCAAACATCTTCCACAATGCCATATGATACTGCTGTTATTAATTATTATTATTTATGTCTATCTGGGCTCATGTGGCCTACATAGACTATCAACCTCTATTGTAGCAAAGGCCCTCTGGGAAGAAAACCGCAGGTCTAGCTGTATTGCCTATGTACACTACACTGGCTGCGCACACACAGTCTGTTGAGTCTTGGCACCACACAATTGTACACCAGACATTCAGCAGCGCTCCGAATCGATTCCAGTGCAGTATTGTTCCATTGACACTTGTAGAGTCCTTGCTCTTGAAAGGTAGATTTAACTTGTTGTAGCCCCATCCAGCTCTCACCCGCCTGCTGCCTAGAGGGAATATCCAGGCATATTCTCCTGCACCGCCCGCACAGGAGGCCGCAGGTAGAGGCTGTAACTCCCAATAGACCAGCAGCCCTAGCTATAAAAACAGAGAGAATGGGCTTACTCATCCATGCCACATAGGGGGCAGCTAGGCCACAGGTAGAGGCCAAACTCTCTGCTTATCTCTATAGCTCCTGCGCCTGCACTGTAAGAGGTCATAGACTATTTCCCCAGCTGTAGAAGTATCTCCCAGCTCTTGTTGTATCTAGTTCTTCCAGCTCTTCTATAACCTTTCTCCCTAGTGGGTGAGTTGGAGCCTTAGGTCGAGTACTCCCGGTTGGCGCTTTGTCCTTGCCTGCCTTACACCTGCAACATACACAATTAGCCTCGGTGGCTTGCGAGGCATCACACTCTGTTCAAGCTAGGCCCAGACTCTACTGGGGGTAGCTTGTGGTTCCTGCACTCCCAGCCCTCTGAGGGCTACCTGTCTTGCACACTCTTGGCCTGCACATGCCATAGGTGTGCAAACTCTCACTTATGTCTGTGTTTGCTCTGCTGTGTACAGCAGGTTCCCAGGTGCTCCCACAGGGAGGTGCAGAGTCCGACTTTAGCGCCTGCTGTTATTAATTATGAAAAAGAAAACAATAGTCAGGATTGAGTGTTGGGAAGCGACATCATCAAATAATCGTTCTTGCTGTGTTGGGGCACCTAAATGCCAGTGTTGGGGCGCCTTACAGTGCCTAAATTTAGGTGCTATGGGCGCCAAGGTCATGGTGTGTGGTATTAGCCCCTTGGCCTGCTTAAGGCCCCCTGGCCAACTGATTCCTGTCCCCTGTTACCCCTATTTCACCCCCCTAAAGAATTCAAAGTGACCCCCTCTCACAGCCTCCTATCACAACTAATTTTGCCTGTGATCTCCCTTCGCTAAACAAATGGAGTACCCAAGGGGTGCATTACTGTGCTGCTTCAACACCTGCCCCACTAGTTACTGCACTCATTCCATGTACTCCTACCTAGGTCTCTCCTGGGGCTTTGAATGTAGGGTGGGGTGTTGGACCAAACAGAAAGCTACAGGGAGTTCTGCAGTCACTGGAGCAATAGTTACCCTTGTACACTGTGAATGACTTCTCCAGGGCTGCTTAAGGGGAGAAACTAGGTAGCAGGGGCTATAGAGATGGCACTGGCAATAGGCAATGGTACAGTACAATAGACAATGAAGAGACAAATAAGCACATTGAGGTGAACAAATTCAGTCATCTGCTACAAGATAATACAGTATAAGATACACCAACAGACAGTGTGCAGGTCACACAGCAGACAGTGACACCGAGAAACAGAGTGCTGTGTGTTGTGAGGGACAATGACAGCACAGCAACACCTAAACACAGTTATTCCAAATGTAATACTATGCCTACACCTGGGTGACAGGATGCCTAAACTATGTCACTGAAACATACAGTATTAGTTTGTTGGTATTATAACTAGGTAAGGGCGCCTAAACTCGAACACTCCAGGTGTCCTACCCTAGTGAAAGGTGCCCAAATGTTTAGTGGACCTCTAAGCACCTAATTTGGTGGCAAGCACCGCGCGGTGTGATGTAACATTTCAAAGGCCAATAAAATTAGATCTATGAAATCATGTGGTTCCAAATTAGTCAGACAAATGTGTTGGATGTGGCGTTGGACACGTGAGAAGAGTAGAAATGTCTTGCAAAGGGTCAAATTGCTCTCTGATTTCTTTTATCTGGGAGTGACCTCGAGCGGTCTTATATACACTATATCAATGAGAGAAAACTCCGCTCTCGGATACATTACCTTGAATCTGGACAGACCTAGGTGACTCATATTGTTAATTATGACAGATATTTGTCTGTTGCTGCCTGTTGATTGACTGAACGAGCTCGGTAGTACCTGTACAAGACTCATAAGTATGATCGAATTGGGAATGGGAATTTGTGGGGCCGTGACGCCAAGAAGTGATATGATTGGTCAGTAATGATCGAATGTTCGAAACAGAAACGGAATCGGATAGTGGCCGCGACGAGCGACGGTTCGCGGCGGCAGCCAGGGTCAATTCGGTCGTCAATCTGATCGTCGATTTAGGCAGATCGAGAGTGATATAAAGAAATGAACGATTGATAGAGCGACAGAAATTACTTATATAGAGGAGTCTTGGCGGTCTTGGCATTCCCAGAGTCACGTGCGCTCAATCACGTGCTCATGTGTTGACAAAATGAAATCACATGGACCTACACTAACGTAATCCACCACCGAGTTAGCCACCCGGTCCCATATGCGTCACTTCAACCTAGGATATCTCAACAACCACCAATCTTTTTATTAATTAGAAAGAAGGCTTGGATCTACGTGTTCTGATAAAGCTATTCGACGTATTGCACAGGTCCCAATTCGATGTCCTGGCTCGCGACAGTGTCCGCAACGTCGCTGGCTCCGCGCAGGACCACCACCAGAAGTACCACTTTGACCCCGATCCTGATGTTCTGTAGTCAATTGAAGCCCATCAGCAATTGAAAGCGTATTATCGCATCGAAGCGCCTTCTTTTTGCGTTGTTTACGCTTTGATAGTGTCTGCCTTCCGAAGCCTTGCTATCTCAACCTCCATAATCGAAGCTCCATGCATAATGAATTAAACACCCTTTTCAAGGCTTGCAAAGCTTTGCAAAAGCGAGGTTGGTGAGCTATCTTGATGCCTTTGAATGCGCTGCTGTACGTACTCCGTTTGGAAATTGTGGTTCACGTGACCAAGCTCCGTCTCGCACATAGTAGACTGCCGTTGACAATTGGGCTCAACATCTAGACAACAGTTGACAGCTCACCTCAACAGGAAAATCCGAATGTTCCAGCTCTATGACTTAGCAGCAAGCATTTTGAAGCACAGAACAACTTTAGAGTAGCCATCGGAAGAATGCTAGGGTGGCATGTTAAGGGAGGCCAAGATTGTTATCTTATGCATGTCATCTACAATACTCCACAGAACAGGAATTAGGCAAAGATGTCAAGGGACGTGGAATCTTCAACTTGAGACAAGTGTAGATACTTATGTATGTAGGGGTGACCCTTGCTTCTGTATGACCTGACCCATGCTAAGTCTCATCCTTTTCAAATCTGCACTGTGGTCCTGACATTCCTCTCTTATATAACAACTTCTTCTTTCCCTCGAGATTCTCAACGAGTCAAGACCTGAGAAAAGTCTCCAATATTCAGCTAGAGAATTTTACATCGATCAATTCTCTAGAGATTGCGTCCTTGAATTGATCAACCTCATTCATCCGCCGGTTCATCTTCTCTAGCTCCTCATTAACCTTTTTCTGCAACCCTTTGACTTGATCAGAGAGCCGAGCAAAGCGTTGCTCAATGGTTGAGTCCGATCCCAAGCTCGCCAAACGATCGTTAAGGTTCCGTACTTCAGCGTCCAAGAAAATAACTTGACGGATGACACTCTGAAGCTTCCCATGTGGAAATGATGGATTCTCTGCAGAACGAGCATCTAGGAGTTGTTGAGGTGCTGATTGACTTGGGTGCATCGGTGGAAGAGCATCTCTAAGCCCAATTGTACTCTGGGATCGATGTGGTAGGTGACTCATGATGTCAGGGTGTGAGACATCCCGGGCCCATATAGCATTTTTGTGAAGTGGTGGTTGAATTTGAGCTCGCGGTTGAATGGCTTCATGATTTTGGTAAACTGTGTTCTCCAGGGGTGAAATAGGTGCCAATAAAGCATCGAATTCGTTGAAACTATGAGTATTCATTGCTAGAATAAGTGAGCATCAAAGATCTGTAGATGGTCTGCTGACCTGTCAACCTATTTGTCTGTGTTACATATCAGACAAAGTTGAGACAAACACCCACCCCTCCACCCTCAGTTGCTCTAATTTAAGCCTGCCAAGCTAGTGATAACCCATGCTTTGCTGGAGCAAATCTCCTTGGGCATATAAGCGCCCACCTCAGCTCACAGGTGAGAAACTATTACCTTCAAAATATCTTCAATGGCCGGCCCTGTGGGACTTGTGACAGACAGTGACCAGGGCACCAATCCACACAAGAGGTGTAAATGTGGTACCTGCTCTAATGTTAGCGGCAGCCAAGCTGTGTCATGCAGCTGCCATCTTTGGCACAGTGGCGACCTCTGCATGCAGCACCGACTTAATCTTGTCTACTATTCGACACTCCAGAGTGCCTCAACCCTACTCAAAGCTTTGAGTTTGGGCCAAGTGAGCGGAAAGACCGATGAATGTAACAAACACGGCACAGAAGCGCCTGAACTAATCCCTGATCCATTTACACGAGGTGGGTCTGTCTGGTCAGTACTCCAAGCACACACCAATGCAATGGCTCTATTACACTCCGAGATGGAAAGCTATGCGAAATGGCTAAACGAGCGGCACCGTTTTGTGCAAGGCAATTATACGCGATATTGTGAAATCATGCAAGAGACCGGCGCCTGTCCCGACCTTCTCTACCCCTCGGCGGATCGATTGGATGAGGCACTCCAACACTATAAGACAGCTACAATGGAGTGGAGTTCTAGTCTTGATAGTCTTATTCAAATCACAAAGGCCAGAGAGCTGGACAAGGACTAAACAGGCCTGGAAATACAAGGTGCAATTTTGGCTTTGTGCTGTTTGCTGAGTCATTAACTTGACGTAATTCACCGAGTGGATAAAAATATCCGACAACACACGCTATACCGACGTATCGGTCGCGGACGTGGTGCAGATGCATTAGCATTGTAATGATGAACTAGTCACGGACTCTTGCAAGTCCTAGGATTATGTCCTACTCTTCGATCAATATTTTCCTCCTGTCCCTGAGTCCGGCGCGGGTCGCATGGGCAGCACATGGCGCACTGAGGAGGATCTGCCATGTACATTGCAAATGGCTCTCTTGATGAATGACTAACAAGCAATACAGGGTCAAAGAGCTGTGTTGGCTTACAGAGGAACAATAAAAAGAGGAATTATGGTATGGGGGAGAATTTAAATTAGGGTATATTCAACTGGAAAACTAAAGACAAATCTAGCTGCTTATGAAAGGCCGTGGAGGTACTACAGTTCAATAGTAAAATGAATGAATTCCAGCTAAATCTTCCCTAGCTTGCTATATAGTACTTGGTACTTAGTGATCTCCAGACGCCTGTTTGACCCCATGTCCTGGAGAAAGTAGTGGAGAACCCAAAACACTGATAGGAGAAAACTCAAGCTCAGCGGAAGAGAATTGATGACTCGAAGCAATCTGCTGGATCCGTGCTTTCCTGGCATAACGCGACTTCTCGGGGGCTTTCTGGTCCTGACCAGATGTTTGGACGATATCTGTGGGTGTAGCCACCGTTATTGTTGACCCTATATCATCTTCAGAGAGATGTGTGTTTGTCTCAGTATCTTCGTCAAATCGGTAAACCTCGACTGAAGCACGTGTAGTCTTGATCTATTTTGCGATGAGTAGAGCCCAGGATTTCTAACAGGTACGTACCCATTGATCCACCGGAAACGGCCAGATGTTCGCCGGGCCATTCTTGTCGACAAATACATGGAACTTGTCGTGAGCTGGCTGATAGATAAGAGTCAAAGCCCTTCCACCATGTTTTGAAATTTCGTACGACCGTCGAAACAAGGTTTCCTTTCCGGCTTTAAAGTATTCCTTTTTTCCTCGTGCAGTTTTGCTATAGTTTTTCTGAATCTTAGTAACCTTTTTGGTCGGCATAGGGGGCAATAGAGAGAAGACAGAAGATGTAGAGTGTAGATAGAGAATGATCTAAGGGGGGGAAAGGAGAATGATCTAAAGGGGGGGAAAGGAAAAAGGAAAAGGGGGGGGGGGGCGCGGCAGAGTCAAATATCAGGTGGGAGGGGGAAGGGTGAGAGAATTGGGGTATTAGGTAAAATAAAGCCTATATTTATACCCATGGCCCTCGCTTTCCCCGACCTCGGCTGCATTACTGTGGTTAAAATGGAGCTTACTTCGATCTATGCCATTACTGTTTGCGGCCTCCTAGCTCTCTTTCTCTGCCGCCAAGGTTTCCGTATCTTCGAAGACTCCCTCAAATCACCTACCTTGCGGAATTGGGTCTTTCACCATCTAAGAACAGCATTAGTAGAGCGAAAATGGTTTCTACCTCGGATCACACGTGCATGTGCAGCCCTACAGACTCTCTACTGGGGCTGCACAACAGCCTGCAATACAGTCGGTGTACACTCTCTGTCGGAGGCAACCACTCGGGCAGGGACACTGACAGCCTTCAATATGATCCCTCTATTCTTTGGAGATCGCCTAGCTTTTGCTGCTGACCTGCTTGATATTTCTCATAAGACCTATCAACAGCTACACAAGACTGTCGGGCTAATGGCTACTGTGCAGATGACCCTTCATATTTGTCTGCAGGCAGTAGCACATAAGATTGATACACGAAAAGCTAACTATAACATTGCTATTGCTGTAAGTGGTCCCTTGGTATCTATCAGTTCTGGGTCACGACTTACTTCACAGGCAACTGCGGCATTGGCTGTCCTTGTCCTTCTCTCATTCCCATTCCCAAGGCATTATATTTACGAAATATTTCTACTGCTTCACCATATCATTTCGGTCTTCGTTCTTTATTATCTTTGGCATTATCTGGATACTGGGACAAATCAAATATACCTTGTTGTCGCTGTCTCCGGGTTCGGACTACTTACTCTCGCCAGAATACTTCGGTTGTTTTGGAGGTCCTTCTCGAATCGTGGAAAACGTTGTAGAGCCACTATTTGCAATGTTGAGGATGCTCTTATAATGACTATTGATCTTTCCAGGCCCTTGAAGATTAAGTCTGGATTCGCCGGGCAGTACTTCTTCGTCACAGTTTCAGGTATATCATGGCTGTCGTGGCTGCAGCGACATCCTTTCTCTCTTGCATGGTGGTCTGATGATACTCCGGGTGAGACACAACAATTATCACTCCTTATCCGACCACGTCGCGGATTTACTCGTCAGCTTGCACAGTATTCCCAGTCCATCAACAGTATTCGTCTTTGGATCGACGGTCCATATGGGTACCATATTACAACCAATCAATTTCAGACAGTTTTGCTATTTGCAAAAGATATCGGTATTGCTTCTCACCTATCATTTATTAAGGAAGTGGTAGACAATTATTACAACCGGAAAACAGCGGTTACACAATTAGTATTGGTGTGGGAAGTACAACGCGAAGGTATGTATCATTCTGTTCTTACGACACTATCTAATTCAGACGCAGAGGAATTTACATGGGTAAAGCCGTGGATGGACAAGATACTTGAGAAAGATGCAAAATCGAAGGTTAGCCAGTACCTAAATATTCAACTACTAGAGGCTAACAAACAATAGATTTTTTCGGCAGAGCTCTATGTCAACAGTATAGGCCAGTCGAAGGCGACTGAAAAGGAACGCTCAAGTATAACCACGAAATTTGACGCCCTCACAAGATTAGATGTCGACCAAGCTATCTGCCCAAAGTTGCAGAATACTGATGACTCCATCCTTGTTGCAGGTAAGCTCATGAAGTCCAAAATAGAAAATTGTACTAATATTGAAGTTTCTGCATCAGCGACCTTCCGGGATATGGTTCGACAGGCGTGTCGCGAATACAACAATAGTCGCCTAGAATTCAAGGAGCTTGAATATCAGCCAGAAGACGACGGCCCATTTTTTCCTAGAGCACTCATTTCTCCATCTTCGACAAGAAAAAAAGAATTGTCCGAGAAGGGTAGGGTTTAGCTTGTGGAGTAGAGCGTCTGGCTGAGATATAGATCCAGCCGCAAAAGAATCGCTACAGGCCTACAATTCGAATGATGGATTGTCTACCATTAGGTGCGCCTCTTGTGCTCAGGACGTGAGATCAGCTGTTATTGTCTCTCTGTCTGTCTGTCTATAGTGGAGAGTCTCGAACCTCCAGATGAAATGTGGCAGAGGAGTGCCAAGACCTCAAGAGAATACCAAGCAGCCAATCATATCGCTTGATAGAGTGGATTAGACTAAACCTAATCCACTGATCGGGCCTCTTTGCTCCATTTCGTCCCACATTGAATCCCACAAGTAACTTTATAGACTTTGAGCTAGTTCTAGCTCCAATGATTTAGGCGAACTCGGGCTTATGATTTGACACATTACCGCCGCCTAAATTTAGACTGTACTTTTGATCGTTATTGCCTCCACACTTAGTAGCAGACACATGGCCGCACGCGGAATGAAAACCGTCGGCAGGTGGGGTTGAGGAATCAACCAATCCACCCCTTGCCCTTTCAAATTCCATCGTCACCACACCCTTTGGCAACATGTGAGATAGACTGGGGTTCGAACCACCCCCTCTCTGGAATTCCATTGTCACATGTACCCCGCATCCTTGTGAAATAGACTGGGGTTCTCGAACCAACCGCTCCTGGAATTCCATCGCCACATGTGCCCTGCACCCTTTGTGACCTAGACTGAGGTTCTCGAAACCCCCCCCTTGCCACATGGACTAGGGTTCTCGAACCACCCCCCCCCGCCCCCGCTCTAGAATTCCATCGCCACATGTGCCCTGCACCCATTATGACATAGACTGAGGTTCTCGAACCCACCCTCTAGAATTCCTTCGCCACATGTACCCCGCACCCTGTGCGAAATAGACGGAGGTTCTCGAACCCTTTTTTTCGAATTATGTCGTCACATGTAACCCACCCCCCTCTTTGCAACATGTGAAATAGACCGGGGTCCATGTATCTACCGAACCACCCTTCCCCCTCTGAATCTCATGACATCTGAAATAGACTGAGTTTACAGCATCTAGAGAAGCAACCCACAACCCCCCCCCCCTCCCCCCTTCATTTTGTTGAGTGTCATGTCCATATGGCGACTTACCACCCCCACCCCCCCGGAATTCCAGTCTATCAGAAAGTATTTTATATTTCTGACAGTTACATGACTTACAGTGTAACAAAGCTATAGTTCTTCGTCATTAATGTCTTTTCCATCGAGTATCTCTGATTTCTCTCAAGATACAATATGACAGCACTAGTCTACAAGCTGAATGAGTCCAAGAAGTACGGTTTTCTTTTCCAAAGAAAACATTCTACAGCATGCTACTTCACGCTTAACTGCATATCCTGTGGCAACCCAAATCATATAATTGTACAGCCCACCAGTACATCCACATTCACGGTTAAGAGAGGTGTCTATAAATTCAGCAGTCCTAAGCTATCTTTGACCAGCTTTAGACAAGAGCTTGACAATGTTTCTTTCACATGGATATTCGAATTTGTTATTGAATGTACTCGGTGCATAAATGAGCTTGACATCACAATGACGCCTGACCGAGGCCGTGGAATGTGTTACAGCACTCGTAAGTCGAGACGACTACTTAAACTAGGTGTCTTAGGGTCACAAGTCTGGGCATTTCCATTAGAAGTTCAATGGGCCTTGTGGCGAGCACAGCCTTCGGAGCCATTTGTCTTTGAAATTGAACCTTCTTATCTCATAGCAGACAAAATGCTGGAGATCTGGCGCTGGCAGTACCCATTTCTTAATTGGCGACACCTGAGTGATCTTTGGGCCTTGCAACGACCAGATTTATGTGATGCACCCCAGAGTATCCAAGCTTTATGGCATAATTGCCTGCGGCAAAGCGCAAAAAGTTGGTCTGCTGAAACACCTATTCAGAGTCGAAAACCTAAGCAGAAGTTGCTGTCCTGGCCTTCTTCTGTACCAGCACTGAGGCGAGATATCCATGGTGATGGGAAGGTAGCTACAATACCTGTACGAAGCTCTCGTGTATCTAGGCGTGGGATCCGAAGCAAAGAGGATTTTAAAATTGACCAGGTGAACCACAATGAAGGAGAGGGAGAGGATGAGGATAAGGAAGATAGTGAAGAGGATGATGAAGATAGTGAAGAGGATGATGAAGATAGTGAAGAGGATGATGAAGATAGTGAAGAGGATGATGAAGATAGTGAAGAGGATGATGAAGATAGTGAGGAGGAGCAGGAGGAGGAGGACAATGATGAGGAGGAGGAGGACAATGATGTGGGGGAGGAGGAGGACAACAACAATGAGGATGAGGGTGAAAGTGATATTGAATCCTTTATCAGTGCAGAGGCCAGTTTTGACTCTGAAGCAGACTACACTGATGATAATTAACTATGAACAAAATATATAATAAATGCCTAAGGGTTTTACTGTACAGGGGTTAAGGGTCTGTCACATGCTGAGGTCTTGGTAATACTGAAGAGCTTCACACATTCCGTCACTAGTAGATACAAAAACCATGCCCGAGACAGAAGAAGACAGACAGATTCAATTGATAGCTCGATAGGTGGCCCACACTCTACTTGATCAGCTATTGTGAATCCCTTGTCCCACTCTCCCTCTTGTCCCTTTCATTCCTACAGTATCTCCCCATTTCTCCCGCCGATCTCTTGGCCCCGACCCCGCCAGGCCCGCGGACCTGATAGGCTCCCTCAGCTCTTAGCATTCCAGGCCCTGCAGAATATGTATGATAATGCTCTTGCATTACTGTAAGAATGCATGTAAGCTCAGGCAAAAAGGATTTAGATTGGATGGGGTACTAAGGCTTGTGCAAATCAAATAGCTCCAAATAAACAGACTGATAAATAATTATACCACAATGGTCTTGTCAGGGGAAATTGGCCGATAATCGGAGGCTTGACTAGTCTCGACGCCAAGAGAAGAGTTTTCTCACCTATATATAGCTGCTCCTCCTTCGATAGCCTGCAATCCTCATACGAGTTCCTATTCCATCTGGCGCTGGCCGCCCTTGCCTGATTTGCCTTCACAGGTCTCCATGCACTAACGCAAGCTGTGAGGAGTCCCACCCATCGACCACCCATAAAGCAAAGGGTTGTATTTCATCCTTGGATCCGCAAAGAATATGCCATAGTGATTGGTGTTAGCAATGTTTTGGATCTGAATTACCTCAGATCCTCCATTCCATCCCACATAGACAAGGAGGCCAGTGGGCAATTCACGTGCCCCAAGGATTTTCCCCTCCCTTGGCTGTCCCCAGTATGAGACTCGGTTGTGACAATCAACATGCAACACAACAGGATGCAAAGGTTTCAAATGATTGATAATATGTGCCCAGTAAAAGTATCGAAGCCATGATGTCGGTCCATCTTCATCTCGGGCTAAGGTGAGGTCGATCTGGGCGCGTGGCTGCTGAAAGGTAGCCAATTCCAAGCAGAGCCAGTCAAACAATTGTTGTTTGTCTTGAAGATGTTCATGTCGCCGGAGACGACGGTCTTCACTTAGGCAATGAAGAAGGTATGTCAGGTCTGCAAGACGGTAGGTATTTCCCCCACCTCCATACTCCCAATGCTGGTTATCGAAGGTAGTTAGAGCTGCCAGATCGCCCCTCAGAGTTTTGCTAAGCACATAAACAAAGGTGAAGTGCCTGCGAACAAAGCTGATCAATCGACAAGGGCCATCCACTCTAAAAGAAAGAATTTTCCCTTGAAATGGAATGTCCACCCTGTAAGCCTTGGGAGATTCTGGGCTTCCCACCAGGGTTATGTTGTCTGCTGTTAACCCTGGTGTAGACATTGTATCATCTGTTGCTGGTGTAGATGGGATACTCAGGTGGGGCATCCTGGTCTGGGTGTGCTGCATACCTAATGTAGATTCATCTATTGTGTCATCTGTGGCTGGTGTTGCTGGCCTGCTTGAGGGGATCGCGTTTTCGCTATCCTCCATTGCCTCTATTTTCATGTTGTCGGCCATAACTACAATCCAGAGTTATCAACAAGGAAACTAATCCTTTTCCTTTCATATATGTCTTGTTAGCTAAAACTCTGTTATTCAGTTATAAGAGTCACCTAATTTCACGGGACAAAAACTGCCCTGCCGCCCCCCCCCCCCCCCCCCACACCCCCCTCCTCCTCCCCCTTAACTCCCCTTTCCCTTTCTTTCCCCTATTTTCTACAGGGTTCATCTGCCATACACCATAGCGCATATATAGCCAATTAAAAGTAGGAGGCGAGGGTGTTTTCGTTTTGATAGATGTCAAAAATAATATTAAATATCACTAAGTTATTGTTACTGTAATCCAAGGATATCCTTTTTCAAACAGTACTCGCCTAGAAAACATGGTCTATCTAGGGGTTCTTGTCACTCTTGCACCCTTGTTGACCTCTATCACTGCTTCACCACTCTTCACCCGAGACATAGATAAAGATCTAGTCCCTGAGTTTGGTGTTACACCTGGTCAGCTTTCTGATGTCCCAAATAATTGTGTGGGTCAGGATGGGATCCTAATTCCATGCACATGTCCACCTGACCGAAACACCTTTATTGGTGACCTCACCGGCTTTGTCACTAGCGGTGCCTTGCAATTTCCAAATGGTATGTTTCACTGCCCTCTTAGAAGCCCTCCTGAAACATTGTTTCTGTTGTCAGTTGATATAAAAGTATTGATTTTGTACTTGGCAAGCAGATGACTCTATTGAGAGTGAGATTATTCGTCTCCAGTCAAGCATTGTAACTCTACAGAACTTCAGTGGGGGGCTGGGCTCTGGTTCAGGCTGCCCTGCAGCAAGCACTAACTGGGTGGCTTTGCTGAAGACTCTTCTTCAGCAAGAGCAGTAGCAAGTGGCTCTGCCTGGCATGCATGTAGAGGTAGGTAGCAACAACAGAACCACAACAAGCAGGGCTTACAGTTGCACCTCTACAGTGAAAAGACTGATTATGTACTGTGTTGGTTGGATAGTCTAGATACTCTTCCATAGGATTCCCTCATCAAACACTGGCAGGTCCAGGAAACAATTTCATCCCCCAGTTTACTTTTGGAGAGAGACTCTGTAAATTTTTTTTTTCGAGAGTGCTGGACCTCTGGAATGAGGTTGTAGAGCTTGTCTCCTCAGATTAAAAAAAGGTCCATGGGATGCACAAACACAGTACTGTCTTGACCTTATCATGGCTTCTTCCCCTTCCTGCCTCCTTGCCTGCATGCAGCTTTGCCGTATTTCTTCCCCCAGGCACCACCTCTACTCCGATGGTCGCTCTTCTTCTTGGAGATTGTCAGGAGCTGCGAAGCTGGAGTATCAACTCGTGAGGGAGCGCCTTGACACTTCAAGCGCAGCCTGGGGATGCGCTTTGGAGGGTGCAGAACCAGTATCCGCGGCAGTTTCAGAACAGGGTCTGCAGTTGAATCTGCTTCTGATGATTCGCAAGACGATCGATCGGCATCATGGGGTTGTTCAGGTTCCTGTGGCGGCGGCAGGGTAGAGACCAATCTATCACCGGGACTGCTGTCTCCATCAGTCAAATAGGTGAAGTCGTGGAACATCCTGTCGTCTGCTGTGGGATCGATTTCTTGTGGAACAGCAAAGTTGTCATGCAAGCTTGGCGCAGCTGCTTGCCAGATGGGCGAACCACCATGTCTGAAAGTGCTGGGAGGAGGGGGTGACTCATCATTGTCCAGTGGTGACAATGGCATGACTGACAATGATGGCACTGGTGACGGAGACAGTGACTTCAGACGCTTTTTTGGACCTTGCCCAGTGTTTGCCACTGTAGCATGTGAAGAGCCAGAGAGTGCAGGCATCTGCAGATGAGCACGCTTCAGACCGCGCTGATCTTGAGGTTGGCAATCCTTGAATTGCACTGGCTTCTTGTAGAGATGCCCACAGCTTCGACTGTCACTGACCACCTTAGGCAGATGGGGATTAGAGGCAACATCACTGACCATGGCATTCCCTAGCTCAGCTCTCCTACCATCCCCCTTATCTGCTGTGTCGTCGTCGAGGAAGTACGCAGGCAAAGCATGCGCGTCGCTAAGGTGACATCGAAACTCTAGCGTGTCTCTGAAGGACGCTTCTTGTTTGCAGAGGTGGTGGGGGTAACTACACTTCATGGGCCGGTCAAAGTGGGCCAGATGGTCTTGATTGATATGTTCCCATAGCGTTGTTGCGGTTCGATAGGATTGCACACGCTCGCTTGGCATCTTCGCCTCATCACCGAGACAGATTGGACAGTTGCCTGGTCGGATCAAGGTGTGACAGTACTCCCTGGGCGCACACCATCTGCCCTCAAGGCTGTCGAGATGTCGCCTGCAATGCTCTTCCCACTCCGCCCTCCCAGCGACCCAGTCGAAACAGAAGTGGCAATGCTGAACCTCATTGACAGGAAACCGACGCTGGAGGGCCACTTGTTTCCGCATACAGCCTGAGACATGCTGATTACGGCGGGTGCGTGGAATGCTGCAAGTGGGTTAGTTCGCATCATCTCCCGGGCCCTGGAAGGGAAAGAGCAAGGGTCACAACTTACGAGGTGAGGTCCCGTCTGCACGAGTCCACGGGGCACTTTCCGTCAACAGGCTCTAGGGTAGGTGCATAGACCATATTCTGCTCCCGCCAGCAGAGTGACACCAAGTCCGCCATGAAGGGCTTGAGCTCTTCATCCGACAGAAACGCCTTACTCACCATCTCCTGTGCTATCCGTTCACGCTCAGGGATGAAGTGACGCATGAAAGCGGCCATTTCGGTCCTCGGTGTAGGGGCAGCTCGTAGATGGCGAGGCGTCAACAGGGCTTCGATATCACGCTGCCTTGTCCAGGTCTCCCGATATGTCTCCAGCTCTTCCTTGAACAGCCTGTCTCGATACTTCCGCAGTCGCTGAAGCGCTGCTTGGAACTCGGTATGTTGCCCTGAAACCAGGTATTCCTTTACCTGCTTTCGATGTTGGAGCATTCCCGAGTCTTCTGTCTGGAGCCGGTACTTGGCCGCAGCTGGAAGCTCGACAGGCATGCCAGTGCGTCGGAACTGGTCCACACTGACAAAGTGCTCGAAATGGCTGGTCTCGGCCGGCTCGCTGCGGAAGGCAGCTCCAGTGTCTGCACGAACAACTCTGGCGGTGTAGTCGCGCCCAAAGACGTTGCGGTCCGCCTGCGTCAAGAGCTGGCAGCGTATCGTCTCCGTGTATCTTTCTGTTGCTCCATGTCAGCCCCCCTGCCACAGCTTACCCAACCATGTTAGAGATCATAGGCAAAGGGACTGACCGTCAACTGCAGCTCCTACAGCTCGGCGAATGGCGTGTATTGAGGCGCCGTAGTTATAGCCGGCATTGCGCATATTGTGCCGATAAATGTTACAGAACATGGATTGAGACATCGCTCTGGGCTCGAGACCGCGTGCCATCGTACAGGCCCGGTAGACTGGTAGCGTCTCCATACCGGGCTTATAATGCAACGGGGTGGCGTCATCGCCCCTTTGGAAATCTCGTTTGAACTCAAAGAGCTGTTCGATTGACGGATCTCCCAGCAGCACCCCGTCCGCGACGGCCATGGCAAGATAGATGGCGGCCGTGTTGTAGATCAAGCGCGGATCGTCCTTGTGAGGAGTACCGAAACTGTTATGCTTTGGGTCACGGTTGTTTTTCACCTTGCGCTGCGACAGCTTGTAGATCCAGCGTGCCCGGGCACTCTCCTCGGGGAAATGTAAAACGAACTCAATGTCCTACACCATCTCTCTTAGCTACACTCTTTGATACACAGTGTCTCCCAAGCGGAGGAGAAGGGGGTGGAGGGAGCCGGAGACGGGTTTTATTGAAACATACCTTCCATTGGATGTCATCCAGCGCAGCTACACGTGCTCCAGTCTCACAATGTGTCAGCAGTCTGGCATGGAAGTTGAGACGATGCCGCTCCGCGGTAAAGACAAGGTCGTCGTGTGTCCAGAGCGTGCGCAGGATCCGGTCGGCGTCCTTGGCACCGAGGTTGTATTTGACAATGTGGACGTCGACAACAAGAGGTTCGCCGTTCAGGAGAAGTTCGTTCGTCAGCCCATATTTGACATGCTAAGCCCCCCGCGCCCCCGATTAGTTTGTTGGGCCCAAGTTAGAGAATTGGGCCAGGCGGGAACCGGCAGGACTGAGGTCTAACTCACTCTGTAGGTCTCACTCCGATCGTCTTTGGAGTAGTCATACCCGGTGTGTCGATAGAACCCGGCAAAGAACCACTCCATGCTTGTCCTCAGGCTGTCGACCGTCATCTGCTCCACAATATTGCCCCGATTGGCCTTCAGTTTCGCATAGTAGCGGGTAAAATCCTTGATTGTTTCGACAGGAGGCGCTTTGACACCCTTGCCCACGAGCAGAGCCCTCAACTCATCCTCGGTCGCGGCAGTCAAGCCTTGTAGCTGTCGATCCCGTTGGATGTAGGGCAATTGGAATCGGTGGAGGAGTTGTCAGCGAAGCAGGGTCAGGGGCGGCCGCCCAGGAAGGAGAAAAGAGGCCGGACCTACTTCAGATATTCTCTGACCATCCCTTCCTGGCCTCTCAGGGTTTTCTTGGCTGGCCTTTTGGCAACCGGTCGCTTGTCTGCTTCTTCATGGGCACCCCGAGTGTAGCCCTGGGCAGCTGCTGCCTCATGGGCCTCCCAAGCCTCTTCCTCCAAAGTCTTTTTCGGCTTTTTGCCCATCGGGAGAGAGCTGAGAGCGCGCCCCCGCGCGGGGAGGGGGAGGGAACGAAGGGGAAGAAAAGAGAGTGCGAGCTTGGTCTGTCGGCAGGAGCAGCAGAGGCGCAGGAGGCGGAGGCGGAAGAGGAGGAGGAGGAGGGAGGCGACACAAAAGAGGAAGAAGTGGAGGAGGAGGAGGAGGAGGAAGCGAGTACAGCCACGGCTTTTCTACCCTTTCGCCTCTGGCCATGATTGCGGCTAGTCCCTAGGCCGGTGTGGAGTAGGATACTCTCTAGTGTTGTGCTTAGCCTGCATGACAGGAAGGACCCCAAATTTTGGGGGGCTAATGTTTGATGGTTGTTGGTCAGGCGAGAGGGTGAGAGTCCTGGTGAGCAGGGTGAGTGTGCAAGTGAGCAAGGTGAGTGGAAAATGCGGGAGGGGGTGATTAAAAGCGGCGAGGCAGCGCCAAGGCGGGGTGAGGGCAGAGGTGAGTGCAGCCAACTTTTTGCTCGGCTTGATCTGCCAAGCATTGGTCACCAGCGTGATCAGAACAGTGCTAGTCGTACTGAGATTTTGGCTAGCGGAGCGGAGAATGAGATGATTCGTGCATGTCTAATTTTATTTATTATTGTCAATCTACTAGCTACGAGCTGCAGATGAGTAATATGAGGGCACCGCCAAGACCGTTGCCTGCCTGGCAGAATACCATCATTAGTTATCCTTTCCACCTCTCCGCTGTTGAGAGCCTACGTATCTGACAGATATATCCCCAAAGTCCCCTATCTGGTCGTGTCAGAGTGTAAATAATTGATGAATCTTTCCAGTAAGATAAGTGCTGGTTCTGAAATCTCCCGCTTTCCTCCCAGCTTATTGTAAGCAGTGTTGAGTCGACAGCAAATATACAACTATGACTGGGCTGGAGACAGATGTGTATTTTCACTATACGACTCGTATATATGCGTGTGTCTATATCAATCTAAGATACGGGAATAGGGGTAGAGCTCTAGTGGCTCTTGTAGTCACGTGACCTCTAGTTGAGTGACATTTGAGTGACAATTAGGAATAGCTCCATCACGGTACGAGTAGGCTGCTAATCCAACAAGCAGTTGGCCCACTTCGTAAAGTACCGCAAGCCGCTATTATTAGTCTTACAGCAGTGCTCGTGCCTGCTAATCGGCCCTCCTTTTACTTTTTGCATTCTTGCGCTATATTGATTTCTTGGTCCACTCATCAACTGTCGGCCCCTCGGGGCGTTTCGTAACGAACAGTGACAACTGAAGCGGTGATTATTCTGTTTGCACCAGGTCTTCCAATTCTCAGGCCCTTGTGTCAGGTCTTGGAGTTTAGGCCAAGGGCGTTGAGCTGTTGGAGGTCGAGCTGACTAGACTGTGTCGGGTTTAGGTTCCTAGGAGCCGGTGGTAAGGCATAAACTTGAAGGTAAGTCATTAAACTTGAGGTAAGGCATAAACTTGACTCTCTGACCTGTTCCGGATTCGTGATCCTGATTATCACATCCTTTCTCGAAAGTCTATTCCAATAAGCTACGGGGCTTTGAGTGACAAGGATACGAGAAGCAAAGGACTGGGATTTGGTCACGTGTACGGAGCCAGGCTGACACTGTTAAGCGAACTAAAAGATTAAAAGCCGTCCTTGGTCTGTACTTTTAGCGAAAGTTTGTCCACACCACCAGGAAACATCACGAGCCGCCTGATGGGGCGCAATCACCCTAATTTGGGACTCTGTCTACCACTAAGTATAGTAGTTCGGCGTATCAAGCAGTGGCTCAATCGACTATTATTACAGGATTGCTATTATCCTACACAATGGATGTACGGCATTGGCCCCACATTAGGTATCTCATATGTATGAATTGCCATCTTCTTATATCTCTTCTCTGCTTTGCTCTCTCTGTGTTCCATCAATATCATTACAGACCCATCCATACTCCTGACTGACGCAGGCTTTGTTTGCCCCTAAACAAGCCTCGTTCTCGTTAGACACGATATGCAACAAAATGCAGATGCGGCGAGACAGGATGAGAAGAAGGCCATTATCACAGTCGAGGTCCCCACACAGTGGACTGCTCTCAATGGCGGCGAGCTCCCATATCTTGACGCTACCTGGCATGATACCAATCCGCCAACAGAGCTCTTCAGCCTACCCAGTAATGCCATTCTCCCGCCGAAACTTGTTGAGATCCTCAACTGGTCTCTTCAACGTCATAACTTCAATGCTCCTTCCGCTGCCGAGAATATGAAGCAACAGAGCGGTCTTATATCAGGCGCACTATCGACACCACTCCATTCAAACGAGGACAAAACACGATCAAGCTTTACCGGCGGAACACAACCTATCAGCCTGGAGCGAAAGCTCTTCGGCATCAAATCAGTCAAGGCCGACGTCAAGGTGGCGATCGATAGAGTTAAGACGCTAATGCAGAAGCATGATCTTGAACGCGCAATATCGACTCGACAAATGCAGGATGCCAAACACAAAACGAGGTCTGTCCTTGCAGAATGCATCAGCTGTTTTGATGAATTTCCTACGTCGGACCTGGTCAAGGTCCAATGCAAGCATAACTACTGCAAGCATTGCCTCAGCGTGCTTGTCGTCACTGCTCTGCAGAACGAGTCTGCGTTTCCTCCCAAGTGCTGCCTTACGGAGATCGAACCGCACACTATCATTATTCCCCTTGACTCAAAGCAGCGAGAAATTTACAAGGAGAAGGTTGCAGAGTACTCTATCCCAGCTAATCGAAGATGGTGAGTCGTCTAAATTATGACCTGGAGCTGCAACTGAGCAGCTCGTATAGGTACTGCCCGAACACTGCGTGCACGAAATGGATCCCACCGAACAAGCTGCAGGCAGATCGCATGAAGCCTCAGAAATGCCCCAGTTGCAACACAAAAATCTGCAGCATATGCCGTGGTGTAGCACACAAGAGTGCAGACTGTCCACAGGACTTTGGCTTGCAAGAGACCCTCGATATTGCTGAACTGGAAGGCTGGAAAAGATGCTACAGTTGTCGGACTTTGATTGAACGAAGGACTGGCTGCCGCCATATTACTTGCAAATGCGGATCCGAATTTTGCTACGTCTGTGGCGCGAAATGGCGAACATGTCGCTGCACAGAAGCCGATCTTGCCAATCGGGAGGCTGCCCTTCGTCGGAGCCGGGCCGAGAGGTCTGCAGTGAGTGTACCCCAATCTGAGAATCCCAAGCTGCTTGCAATTTCGGCTCCTATCATCATTCTGTCCTACAGATCCTGACTGCTTCCAGGCTGAAGAGCGCGAGATCCAAGAAGTAGCCAGAGCCAATGCTGAGATTGAACAAATTGCCCGGGAAGACGAAGAAAGAAGACTACAGCAGGAAGCCCAGAGAGTACTCGAACTTCAGCTAGAAGAAGCTGAGCTCGCCAGACTTGAGCAAATTCGTTTGCAAGAAGAACAGCAGCGCCAGCGGGACGAGGAGGAAGCGTAAGCAGACTTCCTTAGCTTTGTGATTTATCCGTGAACAAAATCTATACTAACGCCCTTTAGTGAGCGCCAGCTTCACGAAGCTCTACGACTGTCTGTTGAAGAAGAGGCCGAAGCCATTCTTCAGGCTTTGAAAGATGTAATCTATCACCAGCACCTTAGTCTCGATGATCGCCAGCGCCACCAAGAGCAGCTCCTCCATGACCAATTTGAGAAGCAGAAAGGATCCCAAGCCGTGGGTGCCAAACAATTGCAGACCAACATTGACCACAACATCGTGAAGCGTAAGGAAAGGCTGAAAGCGAAGCAGGATTCTGAGCTACAAGCACTGGCCAGAAAACACCAATTTCAAGAGGACGATATCTTCCTACAAATTCAACTGTATCTCCAAGGCAAACCAAATCGCGAAATTAGAGAGAAGAGGATGTTTGAAGAACTTGCCAAGTGTCAGGAAGACGCATGTCAAAGCTTAAAGGTAAAGCACCAAACCGAACTAGAAAAATTCGAAAAGACAGCCGACATGGAGATTGAAGGCATTATGCGCTCACACCGATCACGAGAGAGGCTTGATGAGGAGCAACATCGTCGCAAGCTCAAGAAACTGCGCCATGCTTGGGCAACCGAGCGTATATGGTTTGTGAAAGTCCAAACCCGCCGAAAGGAGATGGTCCATGAGCATAGCAAGCTTGTTCTTCAGGCTTTCAATGCCGGCCAGGATACTGTCGGACTCACTGAAGAACTGGCTGGTCAAATTTTACCACTCCCATTGCAAGAGTTTCAAGAAGACGGGACAAGCTCATTGCAACATACTCCTGTCGAACTTAAAGCGCCTCCCTCGATGAATCTAATCCCAACACAAAAGTCCCCCAAGAACATCAACCAGGTACTCGAGCATCTTAAGCAGACGCTGCAATCTCCTACAGATTCATTCATCACCGCAAATGAAGACCACTTGGATGCGTATGAACACCCTGCAACAAAATCGGCTTCAAAGCAAACCTCACTCGGTGCTCTATCCTTGACCGCTGCCACTCCTGCAGTCAACTGCTCGGAATCACCACCGAACTCCCTCATTCCAGAACCCACTACCAGCTCTTCATTGCCAAAATCCAAATCCCTCTCACCGCTGGCAACCCACACTCTCCAAGCCACCACGACGAGCATGCAAAAACTGAAAATCGATCTCCCTCAGCTTGACACTCCTTCCCGTTCGTGGAATTCGACAATTGGCTACATTAATAAGACATTCCATCCCATCCCTCTCACAGCCTCCTCCGCATCCCCCGTCCCGGCTCCACTCTCCGTCGCCAACACCCAGCATGTACCGCTACTACCACAGCGTCCGCCACCACCTCGTCCACATTCTCCTTCTGCAATCGCAAGCTACCAAATGGTGCCTAGAAGACTACCCTCTCTCAACTTAGGAAATCCTATTTTCATCGATGGTCTTACCGCTGAGTATTCTCATCATCAGCAGTAACAGTACAATCCAAGAGAAAAGATCAAAAAGGCGCATGCAGAGAAGTGTGGGATGCTTCGGGTCCTCCAAGGTTGATGGACATGCTTTACTGTAGTACGAGCAGAGAGTGAATGGCTCCACACGGGCGGAAGTGGGGGAATATAAGGTGCTCAAGTGGAAACAGGTTGTCCTCCAAAGACTGGAGAATCGTGACTGTATCTGTCTATTATTCTTCATCATCACTGTCCACAATGAACCCGCCTCGCACTCTGCTCCTCCGGCTAGCAGTCGGCAGAGGCATATCTCCATCGAGCTCGTCGTCCTGAACGTCGACGTCGACTGTTTCTGAGAGTTTTGACAATGCAGCAGCGACTACTGCACGTGGCTGTGGAAGCTCCTTGAGCGGGAGTGTCGATATGTTGCTTTCCGAATGTGTCTGGCTCTGACTGCTTATTGGCGTCTGCTCTTCTTCATCAGCATCTTCATCACTGTCTAAAACTCCCTCGTTGGCAGTTTGGCTGCTATAAGTTTCTTCTAGTTTGTTGTTGTCGCCCTCCTGCTCCGCCTTACGCCTTACATTTGTCATGTCATCCTCATCCTCGCTCACATCAGACACGATATCCGCTATGTCTCTTCTCTTTTGCTGTTTTTTCTTCTTAGCTTGAGCTTGCTGGTCCTGAATGCCAAGTGCTATTTGCCGTTGAATTACCTCCTCCTGTCTCTTCCTCAGTTCCTCTTCTCTCTTGAAGAAGTCTGGGTCTCCGTCGTCATCCGAATCAATGACGTACAATTCTGATTTGATTTTGCGGCGTCGCTCGTCGTTTGCGTCTTTGCGCTTCCTTCTTCTCTCAGCTGCCACAGCATCATCAAGGCCGTCATCACCGCCAGAGTCGGGCTCATCTCGCTTCCGTTTTCGTCGCTTCTTCAGCTCTTCTAGAATTGAGCGACGTTTGTCCGGTTTTGACTTCGATCGGACATTGTCAGGGAACTCGAACTCAATACCGTCATCGCCTTCAGAATCGTCGTCAATGAAGCCGGCGCCATGCAGGCCGCCCTCACCGCCGTCGGCGTCCATCACCTGCTTCCGCACTCTTCTGAGCATGTCCTCCGGGCCATCCTCATCATCTTCACTCTGCCACGGTCTCAACTCGTATTGCTCGATCGCTTCCCTCGCTTCCTTTAGTTGTTCGGCTTTGACCCGGCCAGGAATGATCCATGGTGTGCCCACTGCATCTTCATCACCAAGGGGAGTGAAGGTGCAGAGTCTCATAAGAAGTCTCAGGCGCGCATTCTTGAACATGGCAAGCCGTGTTTCTTCGTCCGTAGGCCGTGCAGTGATATTGCTGGGTTCGCCAACATCAACGGTCTTGAGAATGCCTCCATCGGACTCAAGTTCAGCGGTTGCTTTCACTTGGCCTGATACTGCCTCGGCTTCCCACTCCGTACGTTCAGACACGGCTCTTGCGAGCACCGATTTGACCCAGCCAACAAGCTTCCGCTTCTCGTCCTTCACCAGTGCCGTCACTACAATACCAATCTGCTCCTTAAAACCCCGCCCGGGCGCTGGTTTCACTTCAAGCTCTGCAGGCGGTCTCGTTGTCGTACTGGTTTGCTTCTCACGGCCATATTCGAGGTAGTACAACGTGCTATTGATCTTGCTGAAAAGCAGCTCGGTCATCAACTCTGGCCGCTCCTGCAACTTCTTCAACATCTTCTTGAACAACTGCCGGCTGAATTCAGAAAAGTCCAGGTACATGTCACTTTTGGGATCCATCCCATCGGGACCTTTGATGAGCTTGTAGAACAGACTGATGATGTCGACTCGATACAGTAGGACAGCTTGATCCTGTTTGAAGGCCACACGATAGAAGAAGCGGTGGCAGTGTTTGAGCTGCTCGGTGTTAAGGTCTTTGAAGTAGGCGAGCAGGTGAGTGAACGTGTTGACGCTGCTCTGCGACGTGAATTTCGCGGCAAAGCGGTTGAAGTCGAATTTTCGTTCTTTACTGACTTGTACGGTATCGATGAGGTCTTCGTTCTCGGAGTCTGTGTCGTTATCAACGTCTTGTTCTTGACCGTCGGAAGTCATTTGCTGGGCGGCTTCTTTCTTGCGCTTGTGCCTTGCTTTGCGCCTAGAACGAACCTGCAAGTCAATATTCTCTTTTGAGTACCGTTCAAGCATGCGCAAGAAGACATGCGCAAGTTCTGTACATGCATCTAGATAGCCGAATCCTTGATCTTTATAACCCTTCAAAATTCCGACGATACGGTCATGGGTTGCCTCCTCGTAGAAGATGCGGTTCTGGATGTTGTTTGCGATTTCCTGGTCTTCTTCAAGCGAAGATTGAGCCATTTCCTGGACGGTCAGAAGAATTTGAGTGAAGCAGCGCATACTCGCGTTCAGGTCTTGATATTCCTTATTGTCGATCGATGCTTGCATATAGCGGTTAAGAGTGATAAACGTTTCCTGATTCAAGACTGCAGCAACCAGGGAATAAGACTCGGCTTCCGAGAAGTCGTGCATGACATTCGCAGGTTTCTTTTCATTCTTATTCATCTCTCGGCGGCAGCGTTCGGCATCGAGGAACCAAGCGACGCAGTAGAAAAACTGACGGTAGTTAATATCCAGCACCCGTTCGGCTTCGCTCTCGATGGCTTTGCGGAGATGGGTGAAAAGGGGATTAAAACCGGAATCGAGGAATTCCTCGACAAAATTGCGGAGCTTCTCAGCTGCTGAGTCAGTCAAATTTTCGAAGCGGTTGAAATCGTACATGGTGTGCTGGATGTCTTTCTGCTTTGTCTGCGGTTTGGTCCATTTTTTAGATTTGTCGATATTAAAAAAAGCACGGTTGTCCTTGATACTGTCTTGGCCGGAAACGCTAGACATCTTACCATCCGCTCCCTTGACCCAGATCATCGCGCCAAAACGGCTGTGTCGACTGGGCGCATTGGTCTTGGCCTCTCGCACAGTATACTGCTCTGCGCTGAGACGAGCCTTCAAATCTGAGAACTCGTGGCCTTCTCGCTGAGATTTGGTCATCCAAAGCTTCTTGACATCCACTCCCTTCACAAGATTGAACAGAATATCAAGAAGGATGATGTCTTGCGAGTTGAAATCGTCGCCCATGTTGGAACAGACGGTTAGCAACAAAGCAAACACGTCCTGATCTCGGAAGGCATCAATCGTGGCCGACCTAGAGAGCTCCATCTCCAGACCCTGGCTGGGCAGGTTGGGAACTTGTCTGATGGATAGGACGTTCCGTAGGAAGTATAGTAGTAACTTGATGATCCCTTCGTCTCTAGCTGTTCTCTGATCACGTGGCAATGCGATGGAAGGCAGAGCAATCCTAGTCGCCTGCCTTAGAATGCGGCAAGAGTTCCAACTCAGGATTGCAGCCTTATATAGCACCTGGGACTGTTGGATATAGGGCATATGCCGGTGATGGTTCATCGTCATCTCAGCGCTCGGTTCCATTGGCCAAGTCAACGGCACTAGAAGCTCCAAACATGCCAGAGCAACTCGTGCTTTCAGTCTGTCGTTCCTTCCGTCTTCCTTCCATGACGTAAGGATGGGCAGCAGATCTCCTGTAACCAACTTGGCTTCTGCGAGGCACCGGGCCACGTCGAGTCGATTGAGCTTCTCGTCGTAGAGCTTGAGCCATCTTTTCAGATCCCGCAAACAGGCAAGTGCATCATCGCCAAGAATATAGCGGCCATCTTCATCAGCGCTGCTTCCACCAAGCTAATACTATGTAAGCCAGGGAATGGGGAATGGCATCGCAAAGCACATACGGCATTAACGAGACTGTATACGTAAGCCCGCACCTCCACGTCAACAGTCTCCGCCTTCTCAAATGGGTCGTCGTCTTCCATCGCGAGCCTCGAATGCGCAGAGGCCGTAGGAAACAACATACAGATCACAACGAGTGCAAGCGGCAGGCGCAGATCGCCAAATGTACGCGTTGAGTGACTCGCGAGTCGCGACGCGTCAAAGAGTAACTTAATTAGCGCCCTAAGTTAGCGTCTGCCAAGCACACTTGGCCGAGGACGATAATTCCGGTACGGCAGGAGCTGGCCGCAAATTGTCGCACCAACAACGTTCACTGCCTGTGTTTGTCCCTTCCCCCCGACTTGTCACCTCTCGTCCTTCTCCATGAGCAACATCGCAAAATTGGGGAGCAGACTCATGTCTAGCTCGAGACCGGCTTCTTCGGCCGCTGCCCGTCTGGCGTCTCTAAATCGCCAGTTTTCGATCTCGTCAACCATGTCCTCGTCCCAGGCTCTGGAAATCAAGAAACTCGGAGTCATAGGGGCCGGGCAGATGGGGCTCGGCATTGCCCTTGTTGCTGCTCGTAATGCGTCAATCCCGGTCACCTTGGTCGACAACTCTCAAGCCTCCCTAGACAAGGGGCTCGCCTTCGCAAACAAGCTCCTCGCAAAGGATGTTCAGAAGGAGAAGCTGTCTGAAGCGGACGCCGAAACAATCAAGCAGCGTCTGACAACTGCGCTCGACATATCCGCTCTGTCTGATGTTGACATGGTGATCGAGGCTGTCCCGGAGATTCCCTCGTTGAAGGAGAAGATCTTCAAGCAATTATCTGAAGTATGCCCAAAGCACACCATCCTGGCAACAAACACGAGTAGCATAAGCATCACAAAGATTGCAGCCGCGACCATGTCAGACCCGTCCGATACCTCGGCTTCCTCGCGAGTGGTGTCAACACATTTCATGAATCCTGTTCCAGTGCAGAAAGGCGTTGAGATCATATCAGGTCTGCAGACTAGCGAACTGACATTGGCCACCGCGATTGCGTTCTGCAAGCGCATGGGCAAGGTCCCTTCAGTCTCTGCAGACTCACCTGGCTTCCTGGCTAATCGTATTCTCATGCCATATATTAATGAGGCAATCATCTGTCTTGAGACCGGTGTTGGAAAGAAAGAGGATATTGATAATATCATGAAGAACGGCACAAACGTGCCAATGGGCCCTTTGACACTAGCTGATTTCATTGGGCTTGACACATGTCTGGCCATCATGGAGGTTTTGCACAGTGGGCTCGGTGACAGCAAGTACCGGCCAGCCGTACTGCTGAGGCAGATGGTGGATGCAGGCTGGTTGGGTAAGAAGAGTGGGAAGGGCTTCTATGACTATAAATGAGCTACGCCATCAAGAGTCGATCGGTGAAAGGGAGCGATTCGTTTAGTGTATAACAAAAAGACGCGTATGTATTGTCAGCTTCAGGCCGTGCGTCCCACATAGATAGTATTTGCTAAAGCTGGCAAAGCCAACCTTGTATCTGTATCACAGTGCACAGTGAGCTGGCGTTGGATTCACCACCTCTCATGGTCACGATGATCATGTGCCCAACATGGTTTAGTGGCCAGGATAACTTCATAAGTTATCCCATCTTCCCAAACTCATCTTCGCATTCATGACTGCCGCCACTTGCGACAGCCTCAACCGACCTTTCCCCAGATTGACTTCTGATTGATATGAACTCGTCCGAGAAATTGAATTGTTGCTTTTGATCCACAGCGCCCCTGACCGCGCCTGAGAGTTATCCAGCAAACGTCTCACATCGTGATACCGAGTCCTTAAGCCGTCTCCTTCTTCCGCCAATCTTCTCAATGAAGCATTTGACGGGGCTGATATCGCAAGTTTGAATGTATCCCAGCATAGACACCTATATATCCGTCGTTGTCGGTGCAGGAAAGCAGTATGGAATCGCACATCTTAGAATCCCTCCCTACCTCCGATATCTAGCCTAGCAGCAAAGCCCCATGTTTGTTTTCCTGCGTCTAAAATCAACATTTCTATAATTGAGCTGCCACATATTCCTCTACCAATTGGTCAGCCGGTGAAATTGGCCTATAGTCAACAGACTAGAACTCCAACACACAATATCAAAAGACCCGATTGAAAACCCAGGCTCCACAAGAAGAGGGACAGTTGAAGAACAAACCGAAATAAGGGAAATAATAAAACAAAATGAAGAAGTTCCTAACTTGCGCGAGGCATACCTGGACTATAAGAGCCTTGTGTGGCACAATCCTATTTTTTTATGTTTTGTTTTCCTTGGTTCGAGGAGCCATTGTGTCATTGTCAACGTCGCTTTCTACTCGTATGTCACAGCAATGAAGTCCTTGTTGATAAATGCAGACGGTATCAAAGCAACAATACTCTTGAATATGACTGCCTTTTTTTGTTCTGTCTCAATGAAATCTTTGTTATAAGACATTCTTTTAAACAATGAATCTCGTCCCTTTATATAATTCAGCAAGATCACTAGCAGTGGAGTTTGCACGGATCCAAGCCTGCAAAGTCCACGAACCTGTCGAAGACTTAATTTTCGTAATCGTCAAAACTTCTTTCAAAACAGGTATTCCTGAACGTACAACAACATGAGGAGCGAATTAACAACTCTGGTATCAAGCTGGCCAGTCACAGCATTCTCCGATTTATCCAATCAAGCACCCTCAAGCCTTGGCCTTGACTCCTCATCTCCATGGTTTTGGGCCTATGCGGAATCCAGTCGCGGTGGACCCAATCTCGCAGCCATAGATAAGATGGACAGCTTGTAATGAATAGATTTGGTATAGCTTTTGGAACGACATGGTCGATATCAACTTCGGGAGCAAGGGCGGAAAATACAAGGAGAACAGAGCGACGACACCCTATTCATGCAATTGTTCTGAGGCCGCTAGACACTCTGGGCCTCAATTTCACCAATGAATAATCATTGCTCTGAGATAATCAGTGTCCTTGAGCTCATGTTGTAACGCAGAGGTGAAAGTAATTATCGTTTCATGTTATGCGCCAGGAAAAGGCCACGGTTTAATTACTGTTGAGCAAGCAGGCAAGAAGAGAGTGGAGGCCATGGTAACATGGCTACGATCATAGCGTCGGCGAAATAGGAAGGATAAGCGGTGCCACCCATTTTATTCCCCGCATAATTGCTAATAGAGCGCGATGATAATTAAGTTGTCGCCTTTCTCGTCCAGCCTATCTTATTACCCTACGAAAGACATTAGTGCGAGTCCGTTGGCAGCATGGCGGATCAGGGAGTGTGGGGTATCCTGAAACTCCCCGACGAGATCCTCCTCCTGACGTTGATGCACATCCCGCCTTCAACAACAGGTTTATCGCTCTCACGTGTGTCGCGTCGCTTCTATACCCTCACCATCTCGCCTGAACTATGGAAGCATTACTGTCAGACTACCTTCGCTTATTGGGACAACCGACACGAATTCGAATCCAACCTCTCGAACAAGGCATTTGTCGGGTGGAAGGCCTTGTTCGCTGCCCGACACACCTCCTCCGTTACCACTTCTAGGGCTTTGGGGGCAATCCTCCGATCTGAGGCAAATCGATTGGATCACATCCATACCATTCTCACCGTGGGCTATGATGCCAAGGATGTGCTGCTTGACGCATACGAGCGGTCTGAAGGCCAAGACTACCACCTTGCGCAAAGGTTCTTATCTCCAGCCTCATTGCCCTAAGAACCGTTTAACTGATGAGTGTGCTGTAGGTATTGGAGCTATGTCACTCTTGGCTGTCTGAACCGGCAGGTTGCTATCAAGCAGTGGCAGCAACTGGATTCGCTTGACGAGGAAGCACCGAACGGGACAGAGCTCTCCTTCGCGGCACTAGACATGTTCATTCTTGGTGAGAGAAGGCAGGGTGATATCAACGATGTACTCTCCCCCTCCCTTCATCTTTCCTTTTGTATTTAATTTGATCACCAACAAGATACAGATTTTCGCCCGCCTAGATTTCTATGCCGACTCGATCCGGGCGGAACACCCAAACATATACACAGCAACACCGCGAGAAAGAGCCATTACCATCTCGCAGTATCTCCTCGACAAGGACTGGGTAGGCATATCCGATGATCGAAACTATCACTCGCTCGACCACATGTTCCTAGGCGTGTCGCTCTTCAGCACAAATCACAACTCAACCCCGCTGGTATCGGCAATCATCTTCTGCTACGTCTGCCGCCGGTTGGGTCTGGATGCCCAACCAATTTCCTACCCTTTCCACGTCCATGCGCTCGTCAAGTCGCCTCCAGGCCTTGATCTACACGGCCAACCCCTCCCCGCCGACTTTATCAACAACTCCGTTGAACCATCTCCCTTGACACACCTCTACATGGACCCCTTCACGTCGTCGGAACCTGTACAAATAACACGTCTGCGCCACCAACTCGCTTTCATCGCCCCCGAGTCTACCCAGCACCAAATCAACATGTTTCTTGCGCCCTCCACACACCGCGAATTGACTATCCGCGCGGCACACAACATCCTCGCCTCACCTTCTCACTATCCCGATGCCCCGCTATTCCCTATCTCTCGACAAAACGCCTCCTATGCTGCGTGGTTCTTACTAGCCACTCTCGCCTCCCGCACCAACTCAGTCAATTTGCACACACACCTTCTCAATCTAGCGCAGCACTTTTCCGAACATTTCGAGCAGGATATCGAGCTCTTCGAAACACACATCTTTCCGCTAACCGAACAACTAGCGGACGCGGACGCCTTCCGAATCCCAATTCATCAACTGCGAGATAGCGATCGCACAGTGCCGCTTCCGAAATGCCGTTCCCATCCGCCACCATCTACCTTGCTGCAGCGCAAACTATCAGACGCCAGCCACCACGACGACGAGTTCGGCACAAAGATCCCCGCCACCGTCAGGCACGGGTATAACCTTGGCCTTCGTGATGGCCATCACCACAATACGAATGGCAACGACAACGACACAGATTCCGCCTGGCGCGATAACAGCATTGTCAAATACCGGGTCGGCCAAGTCTTCCAACATAGGCGCCGAAGCTACCTGGCAGTCATTTACGGCTGGGATCCTTACTGCAAGATGCAAGAGACGTGGATCCGCATGAACGGCGTGGACAACTTGCCCATGGGCCGTCGCCAGCCGTTTTACCACGTCCTCGTAGAAGATGGGAGCTTGCGGTATGTCGCTGAGGAGAATGTCAAGTTGTTGGAGCAGGTAAGTCGTGCATCCTTTTTCCTTGTTCCTTGACCCATTTTCTTTCTTGTTTTCACCATTCCGATCGATAAGTGTGGTCTCCGCTGACCTGTGCGGGTTGATAAGGATGAAATGCGCGAGCCCATGTGGCAAAAATTCCCCATCCAGATCGGCAAGTGGTTTAAGCGCTGGGACCCGGAGCGTGGCGTGTTTGTATCGAATGTTGCGACGGAGTATCCTGATGACTAATTCTTTAAGATTGAAAAGAGCTTTAGTTTAGTTAACGCCCTGCTTGTTATGTTGTGACAGGCGCCGTGAGAGAGAGTCCTTTTATTTTATAGATGTCTACTACTTTCTGCTGAGAGCGAGCGATGGGTTCATCGTATTTACGACCTACACACCGAAGGTTGTTTTTGCCTACTGCATAGAATGACGGCAAAGTGAAATCAGGTCTGAAATTCAGAAGCAACACGAAAAGTATTTCTCTCGAGAACAAAAGGCACCGGAGTGTTATACGATGCTAATTTAGTCCTCGCACAACCCGAAATCTCATGACTGCGCTGGCAGCATGTATATATCCAACACAATCGCCGCGACAATTCTTGCTCCATAGGGGGGAAAGGGCGCACATTATCCTCCCAGTGAACGACAAGGCCGCTTTTTCTGCTCCCTTTGGAACGGACTATGGTCGCTGCCGCTGCCGCTGCTACTGCCGCTACCTCTGCTACTGCCGCTCTCAATGCCACATCGTTCAAGGAAGGCCGCGAACTCGTCGTTGCTGAGCCCCTGCAAACCACCCTCTTCGATCTGCACTAGCACGGGCTTTCCACGCAAGCTCGGATCGTGGTTGAGAACCCAAAAGTGATCGAGACAGCGGAGCAGGGAGGCTTCGACGGGCGCGTAGGGGTATTTATGCTTTAGCCGTGCCAAACGAGCTGAGAAAACGGCTTGGTGGTGAGTGGAGCGGGTGGGGATTTGGAACTCGAGGATTGTGCTGTGACGCATCGCGGTCCAAGCTGGGATCTCGGTCGGGGGAGGTGGGGATTTGTTGTCGTCGTTCTTGTCGTTCTTCTTGTCGTTGGTGTTAGATTCAGGGGTGGGTATATGAGAGAACATTTGATTCGTAGGACTGTCAACTGTTGAAAAGGAAGAATAAGAGGAGTTGGAGTCGCAGTGATGATCATCCGCGACGTAGCCGTATGCAAATATGTCGCTTAGGGTAGGAATTGGTTGTGCTAGTTCGGGAGGAATGTCGGAGCCGTTTGCGGAGGCATCTCCGATTGGTAGTGATGAGGATGATTGTGATAACGAAAGGACTTGCAGTGCCGTTTGTAGCATAATGTCGCACGCTAGTCTCATCAGCTTATCCTTCAGGTTGCCCATGACATCCGCGATCTCAGCTGACAGGTCTATAAACCGATGCAGGACTTCGAATAAGGGCAGAGCATGGTGATGCTGGGTGCTGCCAGCTTGTCCTGCCGCGGACTGATAGCCTGCCCACGCATGAAAAATGGCATCCTCGATGTCAATATCACTTATTTCAACTTGCGACGGCGGCGAACGTGAACGAGCCCGGGACCAGGCTCGGCGCTGCTGTAACACGTCGCTACGTTCCTTTAATTCAAGCTGACGTGATTCGGCGCACATCGCAAAGTCATCTGCTTGGTTTCCGGCCGAATATTCTCTGTGCTGTTGTAATAAGAGCACCAACTCTAGCAGGCGGATGCTCCATCTGGTGCCTGCTTCAAGCTCGTGAGAGGGATGCTGGGCTCGGAAGTTTCGCATAAAGAAGTCGAATGAGCGCAGCTCGCTGTCGTATGCATTGATGCGCTCAGTGTTACACGCGCTGTGCCCATCACTGAACGATGGCGGTGAGTTGACCGACTGGAAGAACGACCTAAGTGCCTGGTACAGGAGATACTCTAGTATCAAAACATCCACTTCCAGCTGGTACTCGGGGTCTGAACAGCGCGTGTTCTCCATTGTTTCTGAGAATTCTGGACACGAGGAGGAGCCGAACAGCGACATGGAAGGGTTGTAGAGCCCATCGTCAATCTTTTACCCTCATCCTACGCAGGGGGATTTGAGGTTTATCGCAGACTTTGGACAGATGCTTTGTTACCGTAAACGGACAGTCTTACCCCCTACGATAGAACTTGTCACTCTTGGAAGAGTTCACGAGAGAGGTATGAAGGTGTGACCAAGGAAAGTCAAATGTCGAAGATGCTGCATATTGAATTCTGGCTAGAGGTTAAGCTACCCCTGTTTAAAGCACTTGTCAATCGGCCGCTGATTGGCCAGAGCAAACCCCTAGCAATGTGACGCCTTTTGCTTAGGCACAGTGTTTCCGCTCGTCTCAAGTCATCTCCGTATTCACCTCATTCATTCATTCGTTCTTATATCCGATTCTAGAAGGTTAGCGACCTGATCCCTTCGCCTGGTCTATTAGCCCAGCTGCAGACTGCTGACGCTGCCGAACTTGACTTTGCAAGTGCATATGTCGCCCGCCTTGTTTCAATGAAGCTTAACAGATCTACCCTGTAAATGCCAAATCACTATCGAGAATCACTTGCAAGCGGCATTTCCTCGGGAGCATGCATCACCACCATCTGCCTATGAGAACTCTATGGGCACAGTGTACACGCGTCTCGCTGTATAGTTTCGTTCGACAGATGGCCGAGCGCGCTGAATGATGCTCTCACCTCTTCTTACTTCTCTTGGCGTTCTTCATCTGAGTGACGGGTGCTGCGTGCGAGGGCTGTTTCTTGAGATGTTCAAAGAGCTTCGACTTTGAAGGGAACTCTGCATGGCAAGACGCACAGCTGAACTCTGACCTGGATGCTGGAGTCTCCACAGCTTCTTTGGCTGCCTTCTTTGCCCGCTTCAGCTTCGCTTTGCCGATCTTGGGGTTCGCCGGGTAATGGGTGTCAGTGGTGGCTGGTTGACTATCCAACCCTATGTCGGCCAGTTTCGCAGAAGCCTCGTTGATCTCGTCTACATTCTCGCCTGCAAGTCGACTTTCAACCGCTTTCCGTGGGGCATAGTCTTCATCTTCGTCTTCTTCGTCTTCTTCGTCTTCTCGGCCATCGTCGGAGACTCCCTCGTCATTCTTAAGCTCACTTGCGTCCTTCAACCTGCCGTTGGTCGGATTTGTCTCTGTGTCTGTCATGGTTTCGTCCTTTACGACTTCAGTTTGCGCCTCGGCGACGCTTTCATGGCAACCGTCTGCAACATCCTCATCTGCTTGTTGAGAAGAAAGGTCTTGCTCGATTTCATCACGACGCATTTCCTTTTTCAGTTGCTTGAGGAGCTTCTGGTGCTTCTTGCTTTTCTCATGTGCATCAAACTGGGCCTCGCTCTTGAACGACTTGTCACAAACGACACATTCATACTCGTGCTCCTCGACTTCCGATTCAGATGAGAAGTCACCTTCCAATACATCCTTCTCCTGCGAGCGCGCCCACACCGGAACTGACGTATCGATGTCCCGGAATAGGGCTTCTCGCTGGACACGTGCTCTGGCGGCTTGCGCTGCCGCGGCGTTTTTGAGAATCTTCTGCTTTTCGGCTTCTGACTTTTGATTGTCTTGCACTCTCGGGTCTCGCTTGCGTACGAAGGCCACCAAAGATCTTACCGAATCATTGAATTCCTGGATAGCCTCTTCTCGCAGCTTCCTGTTCTCCTTCTCCATCAGCCGCCGAATTCGGCGATCTGGCGCGTCCGCCAGTCGGTACTGATCTTTCCATGCGTAGCTCTTCTGCGTCACGAAGCCAGTCCAGGTAGCGTAGAAGGGCCGAACAACATAATTATAATCATCGTCCTTGGAGCCAAAATCAGGATAATCCAATGGATCTTGGTCGTCCCATTGACAGGCAATACTCTCCTCTTTGGCCAGCTTCTTGAAAAAGTCATTCAACCCACCGAAAAAGCCACTGGGGGCATCCGAAAATTCAAGCTTGCCATTGAATCTGATCATGAGCTTCTGCACTTCAGTAGCAGTAGTCATGCGAATGTTATATGAGAACTCATTTCCGCCGTCGCCTGCTGCATCGTCTCCTCGCAGAAGCACATCCCGATGGGAGTCATACCATGCCCGCTCCTGTGCATCTGAGAGCACTTCATATGCAGTCTGGACTTCTGCAAAGAGCTTGGTCGCATCTTCTACATTGCCGTAGTTGCGATCGGGATGTAGCTCGAGAGCCTTCCGCCGATATGCCTTCTTGATCTCGTCATCAGTGGCATTCTTCTCCACGCCCAGTAGATCGTAATAATCCGCCTTCTGAGGTACATCCGCCTCTGCCGCACCCGATGACTGTCCCTGCCCCATCTCGAACAAGTCCACAAAAGTCGCTCGGGAGCGAATCTAGATTTGACGCTTGGGGCTCATCTGGGATCGGAGATCGGCGATCGGCGCAACACTACGCTAATCTCTTGCAGCCTAGGCCTTCTTCAATAATAGGCAATAGGCACGCGACCACATTTTTGGAGAAGACGGAGGCCAGCACACACCAAGAATGTACAAGTACGGTACACCAGAGAGGAGATTTATGCATGTGTTCACGTGGCCCTAACGTTTAGCTTTTCTTAACTCGAATTTAACTAAGCTGCGCCGGCTAAGCTTCCGATATAGGGTATGCGATTGGGTCGGCTTCCCACCGATTTCGCCACTTCGTCTATTCTGGGCCGCGGGCATCTGATGGAGTTGCCCGTGCTCTGGTCCAGATTTTATTAGACTACCGGGATCATGCCACTTTGGTATAAAAACGCGGCGAGTAGCTCTGGCTAGACAGACTGTAGTTTCTCTCTTATCAATAATATTGATGAATAGTGGGACGCCGCAACCCTGGATCTACTGATGAAACCCAGCAACACGTGCAACCGGTCATTCGGTATCAATGCTGCATTTTGTGAAGTGAATTAAACACAAAGCTTAGTGATAAACTGGGTAGTGAACCTTACACACAGATAGAGAGTCACAGACCCATCTGGCGACAATGAAGTTCGGTCAAAAATACCAATCCACTCTGGACAAGGAGGAGTTCCCCCAAGAATGGGTAGAATCAGCCATCAACTACAAGAAGCTGAAGAAGTGTATTAAGCGAGTGCGGAAAGAACTACTCAGTCTCGGCCTCGACCAGCAGACCCTGCAAAAGTTGTGGCAACACGTCGCCGGTGGCGATTCTAAAGGAGATGGGTCAGCGGCAGCACCTCCCATTCTGTCTTACAAAGTCGAGGGAGATCAGGATGTTACGTTCACTCCCAAGTTGACCATCGCCCTGGATCCTAAGGACGGCTCGCCTGTGGACGCATGGCTCAGTCCAGAAACACGAAGCCACCTGCGATATCTGGCAAAGAAAAACCGCGCCATGAGCACTTCCCCATCTCGGGACAAGCTTGGCGAGCCCCGGGACCAGACACTCCAGAAAATCGCGATAGATGATGATCTGGACATGAGCAGCGAAGACGCAGGCGACAACCAAGTGCCGATTGAGACGGTAGAGGTGCCGCTAACAGCCGGCTCTGAATTCTTGGACATCCTAAGGCAAGAACTGCAATCATTGGAGAAGTTACAGGACAAGGAAGAAAAGCTCATCCACTCAGAAATCACACAACTCGGCCAGGACCTGCGCGAGCTCAAAGTATCGCGCAAGAAGCGATCCAAGGAAGAAATCGAAGCGTGGCGCAAAGTCTTCGAAATCTACAACGATGCCGAAGTATTCGTGTCGTCGCACGAAAACGACGCGGGAGCACGGGATGTCGACCAGGCGCAAAAGCACTTTGACTGGTTTCTCTCACAACTGGGCGAGCAGCGTAAAAGGGGTGAGATCATACTCGATAACGACGCGCGAGCGGCCGTCGACCGCTTCATCCGCATCAACACCAACCTCCTCCGCCTGCTTAGGTTCCAAGCCATGAACCGCACCGCGCTTTCCAAGATCATGAAGAAGTTCGACAAGCAGACAGCGCTGCACATGCGCGCCGCCCTGCCCAGCGCACTCGAGCGCGCCTCCGCCGCCGCCCTCAGCGACGAACTCGTCAAGGTCACCAGCCTCACTATTTCCCACGAACTCGTGCACATCATCCCCCAGCTCAATGATTACCTCTGTCCTGTCTGCTACGGCATCACCTATAAGCCCGTCCGGTTGTCGTGTGACCACATCTACTGCATCCGCTGCGTGCTCGTCATGCAGCGCGAGAAGCAGAACGAGTGCCCGCTTTGCCGCGCCCCTGTCGTCTTGGCCGCCGACAGCGACAATGTCGATTTCCCGCTCAAACATTTCCTCGAGCGCAACTTCAAGGTTGAGGTTAAGGAGAAGCAGAAAGAAAATGAGCATGCTGCTGCCGTGGATAGGTTTGGCGAGGCGTACGTAAAGAGTGAAGGCAAGTGCGAGGTTATGTAATAATGGAGATACAGCGGGCTGGGCTTTTTAATTCAATGTTGTTCAAGCTGCCGATAGTGTCACTTTTTTTTGTTAATTTTCAGATCTATACAAATTTGCTTAGCATAGAAAGAGGAACGAGAAGATACAAGAATTAATAGTAAGTAGAAGGACAGAATAAGATGATGGCCATCATCGCTTGTTGTCATCATTATCAGACATAGGTCAGGATAAATCTGATTAATACTTTTTACCTAATTTGAGTACCTCTTTCACAGAAGGGAGCTATATACAATTTGTTCTGTGTCCATGCCGTTTTTCTGGATTCAAAAACACAATGAATTTATTCAGTCGCTCAATCAAATCAGTACACATATACGAACTCGTCATTTTGGCGATCCGTCAAGTCCAAAAATGCGTTTTCGCCCAAGTGCACGTTGCTCTCAGTAGGGGTCTCACCCTCAGCAGCGCCCTCATCGGCGGCGACATCATCAGCTTTGTGGAAATGCTCCTCCATACTCCAATCCTTGAGGTGCTTGGGCTTGCCATTAGCGACGCGCTTCTTTCCCTGTAGCTGGTTCAAGAAGACCAGGTCGAGAACTTGAAGGCCGACAACGGCAAGGAGGGTGCAGAAGATGGCCAGCACCTTCTTCAAGCCCGGGTGGTATGCAGGGGAGTCCTTCTTTGAGAAGAGCAAGGGGCCAACGATGTTGCCGGCCGAGGAGCCTGCGTTGTACAGGCTCATGATCACGGATTTCTTGGTGGTGCCACCGGTGTTAGCGACGATCCACGACACGATGAGTGGATTGCAGCCAAAGAGGAAGGCGAGCAGGTAGTAGGCAACAAGCAGGGGCGCCTGCTCGGAATGGGTGCGTTTCAGCACGTAGAGCATCGCCAGACCGGCAATGACTGGCACGATGAAGACGCCCAGCACGGCGGATTTGAGCTTGGCCTTTTGGGCGGCGTAGCTGGCGGCCAGGATGATAATAAATTGCAATACGCCGAACGGCATGTTCAGGAGAGAAGTTTTGTACTTGTCAAAGCCAAGGCCATTCAGGATCAGGGGACCGAAGGTGTTGGACACGGCAGCGCCAACGTTCAGAAGTAGGGACATGCCAATAAAGAGCCAGGTCTTGGGCTCGAGCATGACTTCGTACACATGGGCCATCTTGAAGGATCGCGAGCCCGTACCCGTTTGGTTGGCGCGCAGCCGCTCTATGGCCTGGGCTTTCTCATCATCGGTGAGGAAACGGGCCGAGGGGATATCATTGTCGAGGAAATAGTAGACTACTGGGGCGCTGCAGATGGTGACAAGGCCAACGAACAGGAAGATGATTTGCCACTCCTTCAGGACGGAGGAGTGAATGGAACCCAGGCCATAGGAAAGGGCGGATGCAACAATGGTGGCAATACCGTTGGTGCCGTACCAGGCCGCGACACGGAGTGGTTGTTCGCTGCGGCGGTACCACTGGGCCGTGATGACAGAGAAGAGCGGGAGACAACCTGCTTCGAAGAGACCGAGGAAAAAGCGAGCGGCAAGAAGACTGCTATAGTCGTGGCACGCGGCCATGCTTGCTTGGGCGATGCCCCATCCAAGACACAGGGAGGGCATGAGAATCCGGTGGGGAACCTTCACGATCAGGACGGAAGAGAAGGGCTGCCATGCCAGTTGAGCGATGGGAGCGATGGATCCGAGGAAGGAGTACTGGTTTCCCGTTAGGCCAGTGTCATTCTCAAGGCCGAACAGGGCGCCATAGCCAAGCACGGATTTGTCGAGAATCTGGAGGAAATAGACCCAGACGAGGATGGACAGAATCACCCTATCGGTCTTGCGGCGGATGCGTTTGTTCTAGAGAGCTGTTAGCACAGAGCTCCAATAGTAGGAATAAGGACGGGGCATTGTGGCGGCGTACGTCTTCTTCCGTCACCTCAACACGCGTCTCACCAACGTAGTCAAGAGCACGGTCTGCACCCTTGACAGAATTGCGTCGATGGCCGTTCTCCAAATCCCTGGTCACAACTTCGGCGTGGTTCATCTCTCCCTTATCCATTGTTAAGACTTGTTGAATGTAGACTGTGGAGGTGGATGAATGGAGACAAGCTCTTGGGGGGGTGGGATATCAGACCTTGATGGATAGAGAGAGTCATGCTAATATACTGGTCATGTACGGCAATTGAGCCCCAACCCCGGATTTTCGTGGGATTAGGGTGTTGAGTTAACTGGGGAAGTGGAGGTCCGTCGGCCTCCAAGGTCGATAGCCGACATTGGACGCCAAGAATGCCCAGCGAGGCGATTCCGACCGCATAATTAATAGGTGATGTGGAGGTCGCTTCCACTGGTGCGCGGCACCGGCCGCTCTGTCCGGCCCAGTTTTGCCTTCTTAGCTCGTCGGTCTAATTAATACTGCGGGCAGAGTAGGCACGGGGGTTGGGGGTATTGCGGGAGGCCCGGCCTCCGTGGGGGTGGCGGCGGCACTTGATGGGGGTCTGGGTCTGGAGAATCGGCAGATAACAACAATGTGCTTAGTAGCTACGGGAATGATACACTGAATACGTGTCGTCCTCTTAGGCTACGCATTCGTTGGTTCTTCGGCAACGTAGTGAAGGTAAGCACCCAGAAGCTTGATGCCCTCGATATAATTGCGGCGATCGAGCTTCTCGTTAATGCTGTGCGCGGCGTCGGTGCTGCTTCCCATGGGCAGGAGCAAGACGTTCTTGCCTGTCGCCTGTTCGAAGGTGAGCGTGACCGGAATGCTGCCTCCTTCTCGCGTCAAATCGGGATCAACGCCAAACACCTGATTAACCGCCTTTGCTGCCGCCTTGAAGTTCCAGTGGTTAGGAGACGCCACCCACCACTTACCCTCGTGCTGGCAGAAGACATTCAGACTGTTCTTGGAGCCGAGCTTGGCAAACACTTCCTTCACATAGCGGTATACGGCCTCATTGACTGCAGCCGGTTCCATGTTGGGGACAGTACGAATGGAAAACTTTCCAATCACCTTTGCCGGAATGACGGTCTTGGCGCCCGGAGCTGAGAAGGCTCCTTCAACGCCGTGGAGAGAGAGCGACGGATATCTCCAGCGAGCCATCAGGGTGCGCTCTTTGTCATCAAAGATTCCCGTCTTCGCGCCGAGAGACTCATATAGATTGTCCATAGTATAGGCAATGGGTCCATAGAGCTTCTTCTCTTCATCCGTCAACGGCGCCACCATCTCGTTGATGCCAGGAATGAGAATCTTGCCGTTGGAATCGACTAGCTGAGTCAGCACAGCCACCAGATCAGTCATGGGCTCGTGGGCAGTGCCACCAAAGACACCGGAATGCAGGTCCTGGCCAGGCCCAGAAATCTCAACGGAGTAGTAGTTGCAGCCACGCAGACCGTACGTCAGACACGGCTTCTCCGTACCGAGCCAATAGTTGTCGGAAATGCAGACAGCATCGGCGTCTTTGAAGTATTTCTTGGCTTCGGCAGCGATGAAGTCGTCGAGGCCCTCAGAGCCGTATTCCTCCATGCCCTCGAAGCAACACAGCAGGTTGACAGGAAACTCGACTCCCGCTTTCTTGTGTGCTTCAATGGCATTCAGCCAGCCCAGGACAGGCCCCTTGTCGTCGGTCGAGCCACGGCCATACATGCGGCCCTTGTCGTCAACAGACAGCTCAAACGGCTTCGTAGCCCAGCCATCTTCCACCAGAGCAGGCTGCACATCGTAGTGCCCGTAGACGAGGATGGTTCGCTTGTTCGGGTCGTTGCCGTAGCGTGCAATAACGACGGGCGGCAGCTCGAGGTCTTCTTTGCCCGGCTGCTTCCCCAAGGGCCGCAGTTCGACCTCAGCACCGAGCGTCTTCAGCTCAGCGGCCAGGAACTCGCCCATTTTGACGACATCCGGCCGTCGCTCGGGGTCTGCTGACACTGATGGGATGGCCACGGCTTTGCGTAGGCGGTCGATGAACGACTCGGACAGCTCGTCCACTCTGCCGGCATTTTAGTTTTATCCAGTGCTCAGGGTGTGGCTGACGACGGTAAACATACTTTTTGAAATATGGTTCTAGATTGGGCGCCATTTTGGGATCGGAGATATGGGCGTAGAATGTGCGGCGAGTGGTCAGGCGATGGACAGAGCACAAGTTGGGAGAAGTATAATGGTGTGGACGGATAGCTCTGATAGCGACGTTGCTTGAAATTCGAGACAGGCAATGCTCGATGAGGACTCGTGCAGTCATGTACTCGTCTCGACGGGGCCGATATAGCCACGAAGAGATTAGTTAATCATGCCATTAGTAGAGTGGGATGTCGCTTGGTCGTTGGTGGAGATAGTAGGGCTTATCTCCTCGAAGGGTTCGACTTAGCGTAGGAAAGCCATAACACAAAGAAGCAATCAATGTCAAATAATCGTTCAGTCCACACACGCAACAAAGAAATAGGCAGAGACAGTGATAAGAACAGCGAGATCTAGATCGACGACGACGTCCGGATCGTGGTGGACATCTACGGTAGTTGTCATTGATAGCGTTCATGCTAGGCGCCATATGTTAGACCTACCGTACTATGATAACACCAACCATCTCAGCTAGCATCCAGCCAGACTCACAATGACTGGACAGCTCCAGATGTGCTTATCGCCAGCGTCAAGCTTGACTGGACTGCTCTAGCTCTATTTTATTTTAATAATAATCAGTTGGCTATTTCACAGCTTGTCACGTAGCAGGGTCTTGGTGTTGTCTTGGCATCTGACCGGAAAAACCTATCTCCTGGGTCGTATGGACCGTGTCGACGAGCTTATCCGGTCAGAGGGATGAAACAGAGAGGTTTTAAGGGATGATTGCCCAAGGTAACCAAATACATCGCCCCGTCCAGATAAGAATGGTCCGTTTTCCTGTCACCAGAGCTAGAAATATCCAAGATCATCTCCAGTAACACAGCTTGCCCTTCCGAATAGCGGCCCGATCTGTCTCCGGTCTCAAGCTAGTGGATTTTGGCACGTGACCATGGAATTCCGGGTTATTCCGATTCCCACGGCCCACTGCCTCGACTTGAGCCTCGGCTCTTCAGCGGAGATTTTGGAACAACAGACTACCCCAGCAACGGTCAAACGGATAGGATTCGCGAGCTTCTGCCGCACCTATGAGATGCATGTGTGGTCCGCTATTGCATCAGCTTCCCCCCATCTGGCCGAGGTCAGCCTGCCATTTGTCGATGACGCTTCAGGCCAGGTCTGCGGCCGGCAACGGGCTTCTTACCTCACTTTGATGCCCATATCGGAGAAGATTGCTGACCACTAATAATACTACTGACTACAATTTTGACCTTGAGCTCTGCTCTGTTCTTCTGTTTTTCATTCTCCCATTAGTATCGTGACTCAGCTCAAGTGCTGAACCACTGTGAAAGCTCTGTACATCTCTAGACGAGATCTGTTCTAGATAACAGCACGTGCCCTTGTGCAACATGACGTACATCGACGAGGAGGAGCAGAAATACCTGCAAGACGTCGAGGCCGTGAAGAAGTGGTGGACAGACTCGAGATGGCGATATACCAAACGCCCGTACACCGCTGAGCAGATTGTACAAAAGCGAGGCACTATCAAGATTGAATACCCCAGCAACATCCAGGCAAAGAAACTATGGAAGATGGTGGAGGAGCGTTTTGCTGTAATGCTACCCCCACACCCCCTTCCTCCAGAAGACCACTGCCTGACACCGATTGTGATTTTATAGACCAAGACCGTCTCAGCAACCTATGGCTGCCTCGAGCCCACCGCGCTGACCCAAATGGCCAAATATCTCGATACTGTGTATGTGTCCGGTTGGCAGTCCAGCTCGACTGCTTCCTCCACCGACGAGCCCTCGCCCGACCTGGCAGACTACCCCATGAACACGGTGCCGAACAAAGTCCAACAGCTCTTCATGGCCCAGCTCTTCCACGACCGTAAGCAGCGCGAGGAGCGACTGACCACGCCCATCTCCAAGCGGGAGTCTGTGGCCAATATCGACTACCTCCGCCCGATCGTGGCAGATGCCGATACCGGCCACGGTGGGTTGACGGCAGTCATGAAGCTGACCAAGCTCTTCGTCGAGAAAGGTGCTGCCGGCATCCACATTGAAGACCAGGCACCAGGTACCAAGAAGTGCGGCCACATGGCCGGCAAGGTGCTGGTGCCCATCTCGGAGCACATCAATCGACTCGTGGCCATTCGAGCCCAAGCCGACATCATGGGCGTCGACCTACTGGCCGTGGCCCGAACCGACTCCGAAGCCGCCACACTCATCACCACCACCATCGACCCGCGTGACCACGCATTCATCCAGGGCACCACGAACCCCAATCTGAAGCCGCTGAACGACCTGATGATCGCGGCCGAAGCACAGGGCAAGGCCGGAGCCGCACTCGAAGAGATCGAGTCGAAGTGGATTGAGAGCGCAGGCCTGAAGCTGTTCGAGGACGCCGTCATCGACGCCATCAATGCCAGCAGCCTCGCCAACAAGGCAAGCATCATCAACAAGTACAAGACTGCAGCCAAGGGAAAGTCCAACTCGGAAGCCCGCGCCATAGCCAAAGGCCTGCTCGGCACCGACATTTTCTGGGACTGGGACGCCCCGCGAACTCGCGAAGGCTACTATCGCTACCAAGGCGGCTGCAGCTGCGCTGTCAACCGCGCTATCGCCTTCGCCCCATACGCCGACCTGATCTGGATGGAGAGCAAGCTGCCCGACTATGGCCAAGCCGAGGAGTTTGCCAACGGCGTGCACGCCGTCTGGCCCGAGCAGAAACTCGCCTATAACCTGTCACCGGTAAGTCTTGCACAAGAAGAGCAAAAGAGGAAGAAAGAAGAAAATAACTTGCTAACCAAAAATTCCTTAAACTTAGTCCTTCAACTGGAAAACCGCCATGTCCCCTGCCAATCAAGAAACCTACATCCAGCGCCTTGGCAAGCTGGGTTATTGCTGGCAATTCATCACCTTAGCTGGTCTGCACTCGACCGCTTTAATTTCCGACAAGTTCGCACGCGAGTACGCCAAGCGCGGCATGCGCGCCTACGGCGAGCTGATCCAGGAGCCCGAGATGGATGGCGGCGTCGACGTCGTCAAGCACCAGAAGTGGAGCGGTGCCAACTATGTCGACAACCTGCTCAAGATGGTCACTGGTGGTGTGAGCAGCACGAGTGCCATGGGTAAGGGAGTCACAGAGGCGCAGTTTGAGAATCATTAATTCTTAGCCTAGCAGTCGAAGAGTAGGAGAGAGGGGAATGGATTGGGTATCGCGCGCAAGAAAGAAAAAAAGCAAGTTTTGATATGCTTGTGTGTATCAAATGAAATGGGAATATTTATCAACATCATTCCCTACATAACCTCCTTCTGTTTTGTCTCTCTCAAATACCTAGGCAATATGCATACAATACCGTACTTGAACAACTAGCAAAATTTTGTTTTCCATGCTTGCATCGCGCTTGTCGTAGGCTTTCTTCTATCTCCGCTTTGGACATCCACAGCCACTCTCCTCCAGATGCTCTGATGATGATCAGTATATTTTAGAGTGGATCCTGCTCGGCTACTGTATCAATTTTTCGACCTGTTTCACTACCTCTTACCGCCTCAGGCAACGAGCGCCATCAGTTCCTTCACTCCTCCCTTTCCACCTTCGCAAATCTCATTCACTGCGTCCATCACCTTGGCCACCTTGTCCTCGTCCCAGAACGCACCCACACAGGCTCTGAACTTCTTCTCCACCTGTTCCCTCTCGAATGGGTGTTCCTTCTCGCCCAGTGCATACTTCATCTTTACCTCCTCTCGTTTCCCATTCTCAAACTCGACTACCACACAACACCCCATCTCAGCGGTCGCAGGTTCATCATTATCTACCACACACTCGATCCTGTCGCTCAAGTCATATATCCCCCGATTATCTAGCCTCGTATATGCTCGCACGCCCTGGTCACTGCCGTACAACCAAGCATGCGCACATTGGAAGTAAGCTGAGAATTGAGCATCGACTTCGGTGTTTGGGTGCACCTTGTTTGGCGTCCGCTCGCCGACAAGCGACATGTTGGCTGTTTTGAGCTTGATCTCTATCCGCTTGACTTCCTTGGCCGGGTATTTCTTCCCCATGTCGCCAGCAATCTCGATCACGCAATGTGTCATCCGGCATGCCGGATAAGGCTTGAGCGCGGTGGCGGTAAATCTCCAGTCGCTGCCCAGACCATTGACGAGACGGGAAAGATTCATGTCATCAGCAGCCGGTGAGTAGGCGTGTAAGAAGCCCATTTTACCTTCGATGATCCTTGTCGCGCCGACTACGCCTTGCTCGGCCAATGCAACACACACAAATGCATCGTGGCATGCGAAGCCAGGGTGTAAGCGCTTGTTATGCGAACCATTGTCGAGATATTGCATGCTGCCTGCCGCCCGGGAGCCCGCGAGACCAAACGCGTTGGCAACGGTGGCCGCGGGTAGGCCCTTTAGCACCGAGATAGCTCCGATTGCTCCAAAGATACCTGCGGTGGAGGTATTGTGGAAACCACGGGAGTAGGCTGCATAGCCTAGCTCGGTCCCCAGACGACAGGTAATTTCGTACGCGACCATGACTGAGAGGAGAAAGCGGTCATTATCCGGCCTAGAGCCAGCAAGTGACTCCGCACAGGCCAACGCTGCTGATATTGACGTCACCCCCGGGTGAAGCGTTGATGGCGCATGGGTGTCGTCAAAGTCCAGGGAATGAGCGAATGTGCCATTGAGCAACGCTGCAACATGCGGTGCATACCCGGATCCGGTTGCCACCACTGTACAATTTCCATTTGGATTACCAGGGGAAAGAGAGTTGATCGCGGCCACAATTGGAGGTGTGGATTCAGAGGTCTTTGCTGCTGCCGCAGCGATACCCAGGTAGTCAAGGATTAGTTCATTGACTTTGACGCGCACTGAGGTCGTGATGGCTGAAGGGTCGACCGAAGAAACCCACTCCGCAAGGATAGAAGTAACTGGTAGAGAAGATTCAAGGCCGGGCTTGTTGGACGGCTTCGAGTCAATGTTGACGGCACCGTTAGTGCGGTCGAGCCCCATTACGATGTCGAAGGCGGAGAGCTCCCCAACCTAACGGCAGGAGTCTTGGTCTGTGTTTCTTGTAAGTGAAATCATCTTCGACTTATGGATGCCGCTCTTTTACTATAACATCGAAAATGGGTTAATTCACCGATATACCCGAGGTATCGTTCCCAGAGGTGGGTGGGGAAACCAAGCATGCGGGGGAAACAGTAACGCAAACCCCATCCCACGCCTCCATGCGGCCGTTGAACCCCGGATCTTCAAGATTTGCAAATCTAACTACGGTAACCTACCGTATTCGCTCGAAGACCAAATCGACTTGTTCCTGTGGCATGCAGTCAAAATGATCATATCCAGGGGCAATAGTGATTAATTTGAACCCTGATCAGAGTAGCCAGTGATTCCAAGTCACTCTTGAACGAGGCTCCGGCATCTGTGGAGATGAATTGCTTGTACAGTATTACCCGGTTTGGCCGACAGAGCAGTGTAGAACCCCGGGTACACTCCTGCCAAATCAGCGCATAGAATCCATACGTGGCTGCAGACATCATCTCGAAGTGTCTGCTATTTGCCACAATTATTAGACGAAGTTGCGACGCGAATAACGCGCTGGTCAAACACGGGCCAGCTTGGCACTAAAAACACTGGCAGTCAGCAAGATGCTCTAGGTTGAACGGAGAGCGGGAGCTATGAACAAGTTTCTTCCTCTTGGCATATGTTGTTGTATGTCATATTGTGGGGACCCCTTCAAGCACCCCCGAGGGAATATCAAAGATATAAAGTCTTCAAAGAGACCACATTTTAAAAAAAAAATCTCCAGTATTATGGCAGAAAAGAAGCACGTTGCGTTTGACAGCGAATGGCCCTTTGTAGGCAGCAACAAACGACTGGTCTTCCGGTAAGTTTTGGTTCCAATGCATTGACTGGTGAGTTAACTGAACACAGCGTCCAAGGGTTCTATGAACCCAAATTACCAGAGCAATCCTGAGCTGTCATTTTAGGAAATGTTTGGGAGAGTTTCTCATCGTCGACAACTTCCTGTGCAAAATAGACGGTGTACATTCATCCCGCAATTGCAACAAATGAAATCAACTTCCGCATTCGTCAGTGTACAACTGTCATTGCAGGATTTGGTGGCAGGGATTGCCAGTGGCCGTATCGAGGACCCATTGTCTTTATTAGAAGCTCTATGTGGCCATCCTTCTCATTGGGCTACCGCTGGTACCGTAATCGCCGTGGTTCAATATCCACAAATATCGACTCGAAGACGACAGAAAGAGGTCGTATTTTCTTCATATCGCAATAATCACCAAGACGACCAAGGAAAGTTATAGAGTCAGTTAATTCAGGAAGATGGATCTAGCCTTTCTTGGCCAAGATATGAATCGGTACCAGCATCTCGGTTGGTGGGTTCGCATGCATCTCGAACAGTCGTATTGTTTTCTGGGCGATAGTAACCATGGTTCGGCCATAGACGGTGTTCATCACGAGCAACATCCGCATGGCCATGGTTCTAGTCCTGGCGGGGGGGTGTATTGGATGTGGTGCTTACCTCGGCTGCCCGATAGGTTCAAGCTTCCTGCATGGTCATGTACGTCTTGATCTATCAAATCACCATCGTTACGATCGCATACACTTTGCTCAGAGAGGTGTCGAGGCCTCGCCTGTGCGCGCCGAGATGGTGTGGTTGGCAAATGGATCATATGCGAAACAATTCTTGGCACAGTCCATGAACCGTATGATACCTGATCAACCCAGACAGGGTTAATTTGCGCGGCAAGGTCGAGGTTGTCTTTGGAAGAGCTTCCGCTCTCGACACACCTTATAGTTATAGAGTGAAAGGTCTGACGTTTCATGAAATTGGCCACCAAAGGCAACATCAACGAAAGACACATGGGAAGATTTGACTTCAGCATCGGACGCATCTGATGACTTATTAGATACCCTACTCGGAGATCGTGGAAATCCTCGGCTAGAGCATGCCAATGGCCGAGTGCTTCTACCGCTCCCACTATCGCGTTGGCCTATTGGGCGGAGGGCGGGAGGCGTGCCTGCGTCAGCCTCGTCCCCAACAGGCGCCTACTCCTACGCTTCCGGGTAAGCTTCCCCCGAAAAACCCGCTCCAGCGCCACTGTTTGCCCAACTTAGGCGGTAGCCATTGATGCCCATTAGCCAGCTAATCGGGCTTCAGGACGTCGCGACGTCACCCAACTAAGCCTCAGGGGGCGATGATCCGCCTGGAGCCCTGGGAGGCCAAACAGATCGCACGGTCGCTGGATTGCCTTTCTGATAGGATGCCTGGCCATCATCAAGATTCAGGACGAAGGCTGGCTGTTCGGCCATATCGTCCCTCGTGGCCAACCTCTTGTCCTCCTTAGACCACGGCCTTCCTTTCTGGCGCTGGATTGACCCTCGTCTTGTGTTTTTGCTTGTCGTCTCCCGCTCGCTGCGGAGCCTATCATGACATCGACCGCGTCAACTCCAGTCGTTGTTACTCCGCCTACGTCCGTCCAGAGCTCGAGGCCGGACACTCCTCTGTCGACGCTGTCCACTGTGGCGGTGTCAGACAAGGCTTCGGACGAGGGCTCCAAGTTCAAGATTCTCTTGAGCCTTCTACGGAAGTGCGTCATGACCCACCCACCAATTCATCCACAGAGAATGCAAAAGGGAAGGACAAGACGCAGAGAATAGAGGATGCCAAGAACATGCGATGAATGTTGACGAAAACGATGATGGCTGTGACAGAGAAACCCGTGATGACAGAAGCTGACCCACTGCTTTATGTAGATTTGTCGGCGTCGCAGACTTCTCAGCCGTCCGCTTCTCACTGCCGGCGCAATTAATAGAGCCAATCCCAAACTTGGGTATGCAATGTGGCCCTTGAATCGGCCAATATTCCTGAGCTGACCATGTGGCAGAGTACGTTCGGTGCTCCTGGCTCCTGAGAACGCCACTAATCGCCCCAGATTCACCCAGTTTGTCGACCGTGCCGACGCATTTGTTGCTATTGGCCAGTCAGACCATGAGTTGGGTCGCATGCTGGAAGTGATACGCTTCTGGCTCACCAAAGACCTGGTTTGTGACGTTCCAGAGCTCTGCAACCGAGACTGACACAGTGGCAGAAATACATCAAGGGCAAACCCATCAAGCCGTACAATTCGGTCCTGGGCGAATTCTTCCGGGTAGGCCTTGGTGTGGCTTACCATCCCGCTTCATGCTCCTAACTTGCTTGATAGTGTAATTGGGAGGTTGAGGAGGAACAACCTCCTATATCTTTGAACGGCGCTCCGTCCGACCCACCAGCGGAATCTCCCGCTGCGAACGGGACAGGGAAGCCGATCACAGTCTCCTATATCACAGAGCAGACATCGCACCACCCTCCCATCTCAGCTTACTACATCCACTGCCCCGAACGAGGTATTCACGCCAAAGGATACGATCAGATCAATGTCAAGTTCGTTCGCGGTAGTATACGCGTCTTACCGGGCAGCAGTAATACCGGCATCCACGTTTGCATTGACAAGCATAGAGAAGACTATCAACTCACACATCCCACCGCGTGTTTAAATGGCATCCTGACACGATCCCTCTACATTACTGTGCAAGATTCATGCTTTGTCACCTGCCCAAAAACGGGGCTCAAGGCTATCCTGACTTATGAAGCTCCCTTGATTTCAGGCCCAAACCGACTGATTGGTGTGATCTACAAGTATGGTGGGAGCAACGACAAATACACAAAGGCCAAAGACGTTCCCGACAACCAAGTTCTCGTGCGACTGGAGGGGGTCTGGCAAGAGCAGATTTACTACTGGTTTCCATCCGGCGACAGCAAAGTCAACAAGAATGGGCCACCTGCCGATAAGCAGCTATTGATCGACCTTGTACCCCTGATGCCCACACCCAAAATTTTGCCCCCGATTGAGGAGCAACTGCCCAATGAGTCGCGTCGCTTTTGGAAAGATCTGACTGCTGCAATCCAAGAGAAGCGCTTTGGCGATGCCAACAAGGTAAAGCAAGAGATTGAGCAAAGGCAGCGAGACAAGGTAGCCGACCGCAACAATCGGAATGCAGTGTGGAAGCCTCGCTTCTTCGCCGAAGTCACGGACGATGGTGGGCAGCCCCACTTGAGCGACGAAGGGAAGGCACTACTGGAAGGTATGCAGAATGGGGAATTCGCATTGATGGAGTCCGAGGAATTGGGAGCGTAGCGCGGTCATGGAAATAGACTTGCTGTCTTCTTGTTGAAAGAGGCGCATATGTACCGACCACGCAGTGCATACGATGTAGAATATAAATGGTAGCACCCCAATATAATGCGAGTTCTCATGATACATTCCCTTAACACCGTAACTACTGTAATCATGGTAAGAATGCCCACGTAACCGGCGCTCGCCAAGGCTTGGAGTCGCTTACCTTTCATACTACCGGTACCATGAGTACAAGCTTTAATTCATCTGCAAAAACACTGTTCCAAAAACACCCACTCAGGAACAATCAAACTTCGTATACATTCTGTAGGCCGTCCGCCTGCAGCTTCTTATTTACTAGCGTGCAATGTGATGACGCCCGGCCAGCCTTGCGGGCGCTTCTGCGCAGGCCACAAGCACCCCCTGTTCTGCCGTGATTGGACTCTATTGCACGCCTGGTCGGCAGCGTGAGACATGATAATGCCTTTTGGAGCCCAGTCTCCTCGAAGACTTTATCATGAATGCTGTCAGCCGCCAACAAGGTAGGTAGCAAAGCTTCGAACCTCGGCGACGAGACATGTCCTTTGGCTTTTCACCGTCGGACATCAAAGAGCTTCTGGGGATTGTCAATTGGCTATATGGCTCCCTCCGCGAAGAAGGCGGATCGCGGGAAAACTTTCAGAGCCTAACCCAAGTGCAGGCAACGCTCCAGCAAACCCTAGCTGATGCATCTTCAAGTGCACCTGTTCTCAGCGTTAGCGATGCCGACCGGGATGCACTCCTCAAAGCTGCCAACATAATTGCAGCCAGATCAAATGCATTAGCAGCCAGGCAAGCCAAGTTTGATAAGAAGTTCAGCAGCAAGAAGTCTGCTTCCTGGCACCGCGAAGTGAATGCCAAATTGAAATGGATGCTGGATAAAGATGGGCACAGGTTGCGCCAGAAAGATGTTTTGGAGCAGGGAAATATGTTTGCAAATCAATTGAATATGTAGGCAGTTTAAGTCTGCCACGAGGAGAGTCACTCATATATTGCAGCTCAGGTCTCAAGACCATTGTTCAGAAAGTTGATGACGCTGCGTCGACGACTGAGAAGTTGCATAATGCACACACAGCTCGTGTACATAGTGACAAACTCGAGCTTCGAGACTTTATCCAAACATGGGGTCAAAGACACAACGATACCACGCTAACAACATCGGCTGGCTTGATGCAGAGACTTGATGTGCTCGCCGCAAACAACCAGCAGTTTCGTGGCAAGCTTGAGTCGGATATGTCCTCTCTGAAGAACGTTCTCCATGGGAATTCCGGGATTCAACGCACGAGTACGCAGCTGCAGTATATTCATGACGATATCCATCAACAAATGGCGGCAGTTATATACGATGCAACAGCGCAGACGCGACTCCTTAACTCAATTCGCGACGATGTGGCCGATCTCAGTTTCCGAATGTCACAATCAATGATGCAGCCAAGTGCAAGAAGAGATGGCTGCTCGACCCCGGCTATGCTGGGGAGCCTGCCATGGATCATGGCAGTCATCGGAGCTTTGGTCGTCCATCGACATCCACAAAGCCACACAATGATCCTCAAAGCCTCTCAAGCCGGAGTAGGAGACCCTATCTCCTGTCTGCTGGTCCTGTACATTTTGGTCGCCTTGTACCAAGTTCTTCGCTCCAACATTCTTCCACGCCTGACGCACCGTATGTCGAGCGGTGCAGACTATATCTTCTTTCAAGATCCGTGGGGCAAAATGATCAAGGTGCCGTTTTCGATCGGTCAACATCCACTGGTAATGTCTTTGTCTTTGCCGAGGCCTGCACCATCTGACCACGTTACTAGATTATGGATGGGTTCGTCCGTGCATACTTCCAAGGCCATACCATACCGGTACTTGGCAATCCCCCAAAAGATGCATATTTTTGGTTCACTGGACCGAGCGAGGATAGCATCGTGACAACCAAAAACTGGCTAAGACGAGTACGCCCAGGCGTCATCCTTAGTATATCATTAGACCCTCCTTACCGTTCGGGTGGCACCGAGTGTCCTCATTGTGGATTTCTCTTCGAGGAAATCCCTTTCGAATATCACAAGTGAGTGTTACATGAGACCACAAATTCAGGCTCAATGCTGAAGCTGCTTCAGGCCAGACTGCGGTAAACTGCCAAAGCAGGACTCGATAACGAGGGAGATGATAATAAGAAGGGGACCATTCATTACCCTTGATGTTGATCAGCTTATACGCCTTGTCAAAGCACTCTTCGCTGATCCTGACTCAGTCTGGACTGCGAGGGAGACAGAGGTGCCTTTCTCAGCTTCCACCAGCTTCACTTGAACCTGTATAGACATGTCGGCCAGAGTGAGGAACGTTCAGTTTTCTTGGCTAATGAGGTGGGGCCACGTCCTGAGGCGACAATCCCCTCGATCCACCCTATCCTGTAATTTGCTCCAGGGATCTCTCTATGATTGGTCAACTCCCAAGTGCATAGAGAGGACCGAGTTCGATGGTATTCAAGCAGAAATGGTAATTGCTTAGCGGATCTTGTAGGTATCTCATCGACACTATGTGATTTACCAAGGATCTGGTTTTTGTTGTTTATTTTCTGCACCACTGCTCAATGTTACACCGCCACTGTGACAGCCTTGTCAGACTAAGTCACACAAAGGAGCGATGGGATGGAGTGCAACACAATCACAAACAACAAACTGTTACTCCTGTATCTTCACCTCTTTTCTATATCTCGGAAACAGGTCTGAAAGGTGATGAATCCCTGCCGTGGAGACAGTGAGTGCGAGACCTAGCACACAGCCACCATCAGCAGCCAGCCAGCACAAACGTACAGGTTTAACCAGGACTGGGACGGGCAAACAGGCGCCTGAGACCGCTTAATTATATTGTGTTCAATTATTTTGCACCCAATCCCTGCAAAATGTCGAGGAACAACACTGCCACTTCTGCCTCTGGCCGTTCGTCTCGAGAGCAGCTCCTCCCGCACTATCACCGCGAGCACGATCGACCGAGTATTGGCGGCGACGGCAACAACGACAGACCACACCTCATCGTCGTCGAACCTCCTACCCCGCAAGACTGCAACTTCTCGTTCTCTGTCGTGCACGTCGACGGGGTCTTGCAGCTACACAAGATGGCCACCGTCGCGACGCCTCCTTCCACGCCCCCTTGTTCCCATTCCATCCACAGCCCCAACCCCAACTCCGCGGGAGGCGGCCGAGCGTCAGGCACAGCAAACTCAGATACGGGATCCAGCGGCATCGGCGGCGGCGTCGTCGTCGGCGGCCAGAATGCTCAGCAGGAGCAGACTAGCCCGTCCCCGTCCTCGCTCTCCCCACTCTCGGCATCCCGTCTCCCCTTACCCAGATCTCCAGGCAGAGGCAGCATTGCCAGCAGTAGCAGCCGCAGCGGCAGCAGTCGATTCCACATACGCAACGGCAACAACGACAGCCACAGCAGCTACTCTTACAGCTACTACGACGACGACGACAACTTCGACCAAACCACCCTCGCCACCACCCGCACAACACCCTACAGAGACCGCGACTTTGACTTCGACGCCGAGACTTGCACTGATGATATGCATGTAAATACCGCAATAACTGCTGCTCGCGAGGACGCTGACTATGATCCGCGCTATCGTAAGTTCCTCTCCCTCTCTCTCTCTCTGTCTCTGTGTGTGTACTCTTGATTTTACCTGCATTTTGAAGAAAGTAACAAAAAAAACTTACCATGAAATCAAAATTTAAACAGCGCCCGGTGGCTGGGCATGCTCGACTCCGCTGTGCAGGGGCCGGGGGATTCCGTATGGGAAGAAATGCGGGTATTGCGGATTCGAGGCCGGCGTTGTGGAGGCGGCGGGGCTGTAAGGTGACGATGTAAGCTAGACGGGGGGGAGACGACGACGAAGAAGAAGAAGATTATGATGATGAAGGTGGTTATGATCCCCAGATTCTTTTCAACTGACAGGATCAAATCATACTGCCAAAAGTCCTAGTTCCTTGATCAAGCAACTTTTCCCTTTCCCTTTCCCTTTCCCTTTCCCTTTCCCTTTCCCTTTCCCTTTCCCTTTCGCTTTCCCTATCCCTATCCCTATCCCTATCCTGTCCTATCCCTGTCCCCAAGTTACAGGATGATTGATGTTGATGATACTCAGCGCGATACCAGTCTGCCTCAGATTCGTTGAATCTCGGCCTTCCCTAGGAGTACCAAAAAATAAAGGAGTCAACAAATAAATCTTACACTCGCACTGCCCATCCCCAGCAATTGCACGCCTTTCAACTCACCACTGGGAACATTCCCCACTCCCCTCTTAGCCCACAGATCACTCCCATTCTTACCATTACTACCAGCACCACTACCATCTTGATATTCCAACCCTTTGCCAGAGATAGTCACCCTACTGCTGCCACCCTCGCTCTTGGCATGCACGATCCCCTCCCACACGCCGGCGGGTAGCTGCTGTACCCTCATGGATCCACTTCCGTATGCGACATGTGTGGATTCAATCGCCCTGACGGACTCGTCGCCCGGGGGAAGTTTGACGGTGATAGTCTGCGAGCCGCTGTCTGTAGACGTGCAGAGGAGGGGTGTGAGGATGGGTTCGGTGGTGGTTGATGTTTTTGGACTATTTGTATCCGTATTTGTCGTGGTGGCTGCGATGGCTGTGGCTGTGTCCGTTGTGCTAGCTTCGCCCAAGACACTTGTTTTACTGCTATTTGTTGCAGTGCTCGCGGTCCTCCCTTTGATGGCGCCGCTCGCACCGACGGCATTGACAGTGACCATCAGGGAGCCGCTGTGCGAACTGATTTCCGTACGGCTGTCGATGGTGTGGAGGAGGACACCGCAGATGGTGCCGCTTCGGGAGGTGATTTGCGTGTGGATGGTGCGGGTTGTGGCGGTGGTTGTTGCTGTCGAAGAGGAAGACGAAGTAGTTGTCAAGGAAGAGGGCGAAGGACAGGAGGGCGATGATGATGTTTGTAAAGTGGACTGAGGCTGATGGCCTTTAGTCCGGCGGCAGCGTCCATCCCGATCCCGATTCCGACTCTGCTTCCGGTTCTCCTTCCAGCCCCGGCTCCAGTCGCGATGCTGGCTCTGGCTCGATTCCATCCGCACGGTGATGCTGCCTGACGTTGTCGCGAGACGTAAACGGGCGGCCTTCTCGCCGGACTGTATGTTGATGGTGGCGAAAATAGCACCCGAGGTCGTTTCCAGGTCGACCAGGTCAACCAGGTCAAAGGTGCCGTAGATGGATTTGGAGGTTTCGTGGCGAACGTATTCGCGAGTCAGTACTGGATTAGTGGACCATGGGGTTTTGGATAGGTCGAGAGGTTGAAGGGGCGGCGGAAGATCTGTTCTTGTACTTGGCGAGACTCCGTGCGCTTGAGGCTGTAAATGCCCGTTAGTATATGCGGCCCGTCGATGGCGAAAACGCAAATCGAGAATCGATAGACGCAGCACTTTCTCAATGATGCAGGCTAATCATCATAATCCACAAACACAGTGCCAAGGCAAAGATGAGCCACCATTTTGCCCTTCGCAATCTGGGGTCACTGCCGAACCGGGGTCGGCCTCGAGACTTTTTCCTGACGCAGCAGCGCGGAGAGCGACGACTGCGCCGTGGGGACTCAACCAAAGGCAAGGAGGGGTTGTGTCCATCGAATATTGCCTCATCTGGGGCAAGAGGGGCGGAAGGTGCAAGAGAAACAGGTGGTTGACGTACTGGGTCAAGCTGTGCTGCTAACGGTGTTATAGGCGTACCTAGGTCTCGGGTCGTAGCGACCGGTGTGTATTCAGGAGGAGGGTCAGCAGGATCATGAGCATTACCTGCCTCAAGGTCTTCCATTTCGTCTACGGTGGAGGAAGCAGGTGTAGCATCGGCGATGGGGGTGCCATTGATGTAACTGTCGGCCCACGAACCTTGGGAAGCGAGTCGCTGTGCTTCCTCTGCGGCAGATCTGCTCTTGGAGTCTGAGGCGGAGTTGTGAGTGCCAGATTGAGTGGCAACGTCAGAGGCGCTGCCTTCAAAGGTATCATAGTTGCGGGGTGGTAAGATCTTTTGGAGGACCATCTTAGTCATACGCTTAAGCAAGTACCGGTATGTTGATTCAGGTGTGCTCTCTAGATGTGTTATAGTCACTCATCAACAACTGATCCAGAGTTTGATGACAGAATAACCGCCAATCAGTTGATCTGACAAGGCGGGGTGATGTTCAGGCAGCCGTCAAAAGATACGGAGAGTTACCGGTGAGTGGTGGAGTAATCATCCCTAGTCTGATACCGTTAGGCACGCTTCACAGATAACAGCAGATATGACACGACAGGATACGATTGCCATTGAAGACGAGCCGTAGCAGACTACGCAACTATTATTGTAGCCCTCTCTTCTGCCAATGTACACTTTTGCCAGACTCACAACTCCTTCGCTGATGCAATGCATGAACGGTAATGGCTCGCTCGTGACGCTATGCTAGGGCAACTGAACAAATCCACAAGATGGCAGGAGGTATTTCCTCTTTCCTCTTACATTCCACATGTCGAAATCGGGATGAAGAATGCTGGTTCGTGCATCATACATAACCTAACTCCTGCAACAGAGACTTGGCTTCATTCTGAGGAAGACCTGCTACCCCAAGTGCTCTCACCTGCGATCCTCGTCGCAGTCTCTGCAGTCCGACGGCGACCTTCCAACCCTCAGTCTGCGGCAAAACGAAGACATACTTCTTGCCCTCTTGATCCCGAATACTTGCTCGGAGGATATGTAGACCGGCCATCTCGCAGCTCTGTATCACAGTCTCGTCAGTACCAGCGCTTGGAGGGGAATGACGGGGGGGTAAGGCGATGGCATCGCGAGTGAGAGTGCTGACATGCAGAATAGCAGTGCTGTACAAATTTGGACACGAATGCCGAGCTGTCGCTCTCCGAGGGGGTGGTGGTCTTGTGCCTCGAAGCGGCCGCAAGGAACAAAGCGGTTTGTTTTACATGCACGGGGGTGTTGGGGCACCATACCTCTGCGAGCTTCAGGGTCCAGGCTTTGACATCCCACTCTCGCTGTGGGACGCCACGCCGGTCGTCGTCAATGAACAGTCCTTCGGTTGTGATGCGCAAGATGAGGCCATCTGTGACAGGCCCCTGGCCTGACACCAGCTGGGATACGGGCTTTCGTATGAAGGTGTTGTTGAACGAGTATACACCGCGGATGACGATCTTGTCAGGATCCTTGGTCGCATACGGGCCACTGAAGGACGGCGGCGGCGTCGTCCGGGCTGTGGTGTGGGACTCGGCATACGATGATTCCGAGTACATCGAGGCTCCTGAGTTGGCCTTGTGTGCTTTCTTCGCTCGATCATACGGGCGAAAGGAATAGGCGTCGTCGTCGTCTGCAGTGTGAGCGGTGGGTATTGGCGGTCGCTTGGGAGGCGCTCCGCCTTTGGCTTCACGAGCCTTCTTCTCCTTGAGCTCGCGCTCGATCCGTTCTTTGAGTTCTTTCTCACGTTGTTTTAGCTTCTCCCTCTCCAGCTCTTCGCGCTTCTTCTTAAGTTCCTCGGCTCTGCGTCTCTCTTCTTCCTTCTTCCTCATCTCTTCCCTCGCTTTTTCCCAACTGGACTTGGCGCCGGATGCGCCTGCACCGGTGTTGGCTTGTGGCCTCTGCCACGACGATTTGGGGGGTGACTGGTGCTGGTGCTGCTGCTGCGGCTGTGGCGGTGGCTGTGGCGGAGGTTGCGGTTGCGGTTGCGGTTGCGGCTGTGGCTGGGGCTGTGGCTGTGGCTGTGGCGGAGGTTGGTAGTGCTGTTGCCCGCCGGCAGAAGCGCCTGACGAGCTAGGGCCCGACGCTCCTGGATTGTTGGCCGTCTGCGCTCCCTCGGCTTGAGTCTTGCCGAAGGCCCAGCTGATCACGCCGACGCCGAGCAGGAGGACGAGGACTCCAGATCCAGCGCCATTGAAGGTGGAATACAGCCATTCCTTTGCAATGGGAACGGTGATGTTCCAGATGAAGAAGGCAGCAGCCGTGCAGGCCACGCCTGCTAGAAAACTGTTCCGCTGCGTGTTGAGGGACGGGAGGTAGAGGAATCCGGAACCAGAGGAGGAGGGAGGAATGACAAAGATGTCGTATCTGCCGTCTGGAAGGCCACCAGCTCTGCCGCCTGGTTGTTGGTTGGCTCCGTGGGGAGGAGGCGGCGGAGGTGGTGGCTCCATGTAAACAAGCAGACGACCTGTTTATCTTCCCAGGCAGAGTGGGCCAATTCGAATCCTGTCAGTTTGACGTTTATGCTTCATATTCACCGAAACCGACGGGAGCTGACAATGTTGCCCTCGGAGGTGTCAGTGAGCCAGACCCAAGTTGAGATCGACACCGCTTCACTCGAGGACGGAGGCGAGGATCAGGACAGTGGTGATTAATGCCGATGGTCGACTGCATTCACTGTGCAGAGGACGAACTTACAGCTGGTGACTGGCAATCTGCAGAAAGTGTTAACCGGAAGATTCTGTCAACTCAAGAGTGACAGAGATCCAGTTGACAATCGGCGGTTTAGTCTTAGCGAGCGCTAAGCCGACGGGGATGGGAGTGGGCGAACGGGACTGTGGCGTAGCCGGACCAATCGCACGAGGAATCGTTAAGCAACGGCGATGATTGATCGATGGCCTCGAGATGCAACACGACAATAATAATCGATGCGAGAGACGGTCTAATAATAAGGACATTGCATAGCAGCTGTGGTTGTGATTGTTGGCTATGATCAGATAACTTGTTTGCCGTCGTCGAGACTTTCAAAGACGCGCAACGTAATTCTACTGTGCGGAGGTATCAACGCCAAAAAAGGCCACAGGCGGCCACTATACTCTCTGTACGAGAAAAGGGAAGTGGCAACTCGACTGCCCCGAGGCAATAATAATTACGCTTGCATTGTGTGGTTTTTCGGGTGCTCCTGCACCACCGATTGGCGCGTCACTTTTCGCTCACCGAATCACTGCTTTGCCGGACTCTTCACCTGCATCCCGTTGACAGCGCACATTGGGGCTCGGAGACGCAGCGGAGCGGTCAACAAGTTGCAGAACTCATGTACACTTGTAGCGAGCAGTAGCTGGCCACGTTGCTGACGGAAGACTTATTAGCAGGAACACATGGAGCTGAAGGCAGGGGCTGTTCAAAACAACACGAACCGTTTCGTGTTGTCAGGGGCAACAGAGCTTAGGGCGCGCAAGTGCTGGCACCTGACAATGGCGGATCAGTACGAGTACCGGTAGTACCGGTAGCTGTGCCGAACCAAGGGCTTGGATTGGTGCACGGTTCGCAGCACTGTGACGTAATAATAATGCGTCTTATTCGCTCTGGAATCCAAACGCGTACGCTCGCTCCCTTTGCGCAAACTTGGCAGTCGTGTGATATTGAGGGCAACTGCGTACAGGACAGGTGATAGCATTAGCTCTCTACCTCTATCCGCATTCACTAAGTTGGCTTATGAGACAGTCACATGGGTGGTGGATGTGTCGAGTAGAGTAGTGTCTCCGCAATGGCCCACCCAGTTCCACGGACCGAGAGGACGAGTGGATGGAGGGATGAGTGGATGAGTGGATGAGTGGATACTGTGCACGCCGCTCTTCCTTACTCTTATGGCAGTGTCACTCTGGGTACGGAGTGTTGAAAAGTTCAAATTGTAGCAAATGAACAGGGATACGGCTGTTGTATTTGCGGGGTGTCTCGGAACGCCGGGCTCTGCTCAGAGTAGCGGTAATAATCAGTTAACTAATAAGTTCTGGATGAGAATGCAGCACAAGTCGTCACGCGTCGCTGCCAGCTACGCTAAGGCTGGCGAGCGACCTGGACGCAATTCGGCATCGCTGCCTAAGCAGATTAGTCTTATCGGTGCCTCCGGCTAGATCGCTCTTCTTGACGTGATCCTTCAAAAATAACTTCAGCCTCGGCGCCACCCGCGTTGCAGCTGCGGCCCGTTCAAAGATGGCTTGGACCTCCTGGTCATCCTTGCACAACACAAGCAGCCTGACTAGCATCATCTCAACGAATAGCAAGCCGAGTTCTTTCAGATACTGCAGGTCCAAGACCTTGAGGACTGCCAGGTCAACCACGCACCAATGAATGAGATCAGCATAGAAATGGGCAATGTTGTTGATCTCCTCGACCGCGACATCCTCGTCAGTGGCCTGCTCATCTTCGTTATTGTTGTTGGCATTCTCACCAAGGCGTCGGAAGAAAGTCCACAGGGCAAAGTCAAAGGTCTTCTTCATCCTCTTCCCTCCATCAATACCGCACAACTGCTTGGCCAGGTGCGCATAGAAAGGATTGTACTGCTGCTCGGAGCCACACAGTCGAAGAATGACACGCGCAATCTCAGGTTCCTGTGACCTTTTCAGGCGTAACTTGGTCACACGGACGTGTGCTTCAACGTACGTGTCGGCGCCGGAGATGGCAGCAAAGATGAGCTGCTGCAGCGGCGTTATAAGACCATAGTCACGGGCTGTGACCGCAAAAGCATCATTGTCGACGCTCTGGGGGTTGCCTTGATTGTGATGTGGTTTGGCGCTGTCAGCTGAACTGTGGCCTTTCCAGCTAGCACCTACTAACCACCACTTGCCCTTCTTCTCGCTGTTCTGAAGGTCCGACAGCGAAATGCGGAGAGGCTCGGTGACACGCAGTGGGCGCGAATTGAGACTGCCAAGGACCTTGCGCATGCGTGTGATGTGCTCCTTGGTTACTCCCGAGTCGGCTGTGGCCTCTCTCATCTTATTGTTCTTCAGATCCACAATTGTTTCGATCAAAAATTTCGTTCGCACAGACACTGCTTGACCAGAAGCCTCAAGTGCCCTGGCGTTGGATTGAGTCTGGGACACGGCAGCCTTCAGCGCAGCAGGGTCGTCGGCGCGGAGCTGAAGCCCACAGTCACGGATAATTCGGAGCAGAAGCTCGGTGTTAGCTTCTGTCAGCACGGGCAGGAAGAGGTAGATGTAGTCATAGACAATAGCGGAGCTAATCATGTTGAAGGTGACCAGATTTGCGAGGAGAGACATCAGGTTCAAGCCGGCTTTACCTCCCTGTGCGGCGGCATGGTATTCCGTGAAGCGTTCAACAAGCCTCGAGAGAAGCTCTGCACCAAAGTCTGTGCCGACGACTCTGTATATTGCCGTGATGAAAGCGGCATGTAGGATGACGAAGGTGTTCTGCAGCGTTGATCTGTCGCTGAAGAGGGAAAGCAGCAGGTCAATGAGAACGGAAGTGACTTCATGTCGCGGATTGCTCTGATAGACCTTCTCAACTTCATTGAGGATAGAGACGAGATTAGCCTCAGACAGCTTATTCAAATGGCCTTGCACCTGGCGGTGTAATCTGTCGTGATTCTGTCCATCCGTTGATTGTGCTTTTCTCAGCGAAGGTGGGACGTATTTGCCGGTGGCATTGGCGCTGACAGGGGGGGCATATGGATTTTCTCGGACTCGGCTCTGCTGTCTAAGACCGCCGTCACCGTCGTCGTCTTCTGGTCCGGAGCCAAAACCGCCGAAGTCGTTGCTTTCGCCATCACTGTCTAGGATTTCATCATCATCATCATCATCATCATCATCATCATCATCATCATCACCATCATTGTTATCATCATCTTCTGCTTCTTCTGCTTCTTCTTCTGAAGGTAATGATGCGTCCAAGTCCACAAGCACCTCATCCAACTCTTCCAAGTCACTACCGCCTTCCCCACCCATATAATGCTGCTGTGCTTCTGCTTTCCTCCTCTTGCGCTCTCTCCATTCTTTGTCCTCTCTCCTCCTCTTGTTACCTTCCACTTCTGCGTCCAACTCATCTAGCAGGCCACCAAATCCGTCTTCGACGAACAACTTAGGTGTCTTCCCCTTCTTCAGGCCCAGTTTCTTCTCGAGCGCCAATATTTCTGCATCGTCTTCCGCTTGGCGGTCTTTGAAGGCGCGAGAATTGGCGTCGAGGACAAGACCGGGAGAAGAGGCACGGGACTCGGGCGGAGAGCGGTCAGACATATCTGATGGAGAAGGAGAGGGCAAGAGCGAAGGTGAGACTCGAGAGCGAGGCTTCTTCAAGATCGATTTGGGTTGCGGCACAGAAGATTTGGACAGCGTAATAATACGCTGCTGTGGTACTGTGCCAGCTTCGTCGTCGTCGCTAGCACTGCCTCCATCAGATAACTCGACCTCCGATTGTCGTGCCGGTCTCTGCTTCCCCTCCACACTTTGCTGCCTGGCCCCTGCGCTTCCTCTCAGTTTGCGTCGGTGCTTCTCCGCTCTTCTCTCCTTTCTGTTACTGCGGAGCGCATGGTTCCTGTGTCTTGGTGCTCCATCAAGCCCCAGCTCCTTCTGCAGGGCGTGTGGAAGGCGCACACCTTGCTTTTGCCTAGACATGGGTGGGCTCAAAATGGATCGAACAATGCCTTTGTACTCCTCTGCTCCGTCACTTTTTTCGCGTAGGAAGGAGTTAGGAGATATATATTAAGCTTCTTTTTAGAGTTAACCTCTCTAACTACTATAGTACTAGTAAATCCAGAAGCCGTTCAAAAACTATTATTACGGTAAGACTGTGTGTGCCTTACTATAATATGGCCCACGACTTATCACAATACCGGTAATGAATTCAGAGCATCCCATCGTCCATCAGGCCCCAATCGAACGATAAGAAAAAGGCAAATGGACGCACATATGCGTCCTTAACCCTCTTCAATTATCTTACAATCCCTACCGACTCTCACAGCCATAGGCATGGCCAACCGACTGTCGCCCTCCGACTTCCTCTCCTCGCTCACCACCCTCCTCTCCTCCTCCCACGGCAGCATCTACCTCACTCAAAAGCCGCTGTCGGCCATCTACCCCTCTGCTTCTTCTTCGTCTACTTCTGAATCACCACCCCAAATTCTCATCCGCGCCACAAACGGCTACCACATCCCCAACGCCAAAACCCGGATTGCCAAGCACCTGATCCCGCTCCGCAAACCAGGAGACAAGCGCGTCAAGATCAGTACGGCTGTCGACGCGGCTGACATTGAAGAGTTCTATGCCAAATATGCCGAGGTGTGTAAGAAGGGGATGGAGGGACTAAGAAAGCGCGACAAGAAGAAGGCGAAAGCAAAGGCGAAGAAGAAGCACCAGCAGCTGAAGCAGCATTAGCATTGGCATTGGCATTGTCAGTAGCAGCAGCAACAGCAAATAACAATAACAATAACCTGGGTGATGATGGTGATGATGCCACTGTAATTCTTGTCGGTAAGCGATGGCTTTAAAACGATGGGTTTTGCAGATGAAGTGGGACAACCCAAGAAAATGGATCAGAGGCAGCGGCCGTGTGTCAAGATGGGCATGAAACATTAGATTTCATAGATGACGCTGCCATGGAAATCATCCAGTCACGGATCGGTGGTAGCAGCAGTGGAATTGCCTTGAGAATAGAAGGATAAGAGCTCAGAGGGTGAAGCTAAAGCTAGGATCATGCCACGATCCAGACACAGGTGAAGAGGGCATCGAATTAACAGCGATTATTAACTAGATATCAAGATTATCATGACAGTCCCCGTGCAATACAGTGGTATATGCGTCTCGCTAGCTCTCATCCACAAACTCCTCAACCGCGCCCGGCTTGGTATCTTGCCCTGATGATTTGAAATAGAGTAAAAGAGTCAACACCGTAGTGATACATGGGCCATGTCAGGAAAAGAGATTTCATCTCATCAGCAAAGACACAAACCAAGCTTGGTAAAAAGTCCCCCATCAGTCCTTCACATACCTCTCGTTCTTCCTCGGATCGGAACACCGTAGTCATCATTGTCTCCAAATTCATCCTCTTCCTCGTGTTGCGGTCTGCTCACTTGATCCGGGAAGCTGGTGCTGCGTCGACCCCGAGGAGGGAGCTTGAACAGTTCGCCTGAGATCAAGTCGTTGACCGTCGCGCCACCCGCGATCCGAACAACCACGTGGATGACCAGCACCAACACTTCGATTGGCTTGACCACTGCCAGCCTGCACAATTTCTGCACAATTGCCGAGGTCAAGTCACTGCCATGATTCTGGTTGCTCGCCCCAAGACTGTTGGGTAGTGGTGGAGGAGGTGACAGTGCGCGGCGCGATTTGACTCGGCGACGGATTCCTGCTTGAATTTCTGATGAGCTAGCCGGCTCTGGCCACTCCTCGGTGGGCGCTGAGGACTGTATTCCAAGCCCTGATGCAGATCGCGGCTCTAGGCTTCCAGACAAGTTCGACGCAGTCACCGTGATCTCAGACATGTCTCGCTTATGGTGACGACTGTGCGAACCAAGACGCTCGTCGCGTTCCGCTATCGACATAATATCCATGCCTAGCAGATTGCCTTGCTCTCCATCGGACGCAACGCCCTCAGAGTCAGCCGTCTGGAATGACGCAGAGGTCGATACCACACTCTCACTGTCGCGATCATTCATTGCTGATGAAGATGACACCGGATCAGACATGTGGTTGTCGACGGTGCCAGCAGGATGCCGTGCTGCCAGGGCCAATGGCTCGAGTTCTTCATCTGAGAAGCCGTGTTCTTCCAGCAGATCTGCGTGTTCTTCAAGGTAGTGTAGCTCAGGAGTGCTAGGGAGGAACGTGCCTTCTGGAATATCTGCAATGTTGAGCAAATCATCGTCATTGTCGATATCGTCCATCACCACGCCCTGATCCTCTTCCTCAGATGCATGTTCTTCCTCCACGGGTACCGGACCATAACCACGATCATGCATATCGGCTTGTTCTAAAGGGGGTTGATCTTCGGGAGTGACTGTTGATCGGTTGTCCACGATTAAGGCCTCAGTAGACTTAGGTTCGAGTTCAGACTCGGGTTCTGCCTCAGCTTCTGGCTCTGTTTCTGGCTCTGGCTCTGGTTCTGGTTCTGTTTCTGTTTCTGGCTCTGGCTCTAGCTCTGGCTCTGGCTCTGGCTCTGGCTCTAGCTCTAGCTCTAGCTCTAGCTCTGGCTCTGGCTCTGGCTCTGGCTCTGGCTCTGGCTCTGGCTCTGGCTCTGGCTCTGGCTCCGGCTCCGGCTCTGGCTCTGGCTCTGGCTCTGGCTCGAGTTCAGGTTCAGGTTCAGGTTCATGTTCATGATAACTGTCATCGTTCGCCGTGGCTGACGGTGTCGGTTGTGACGCAATGGGTGGAAGCTCTGCTTCCGATATCTTGAAATCACCCTCCACCCTCGTGGCGGCCGACTCATGAATTTCAGCACTTTCCTTGGCCACGAGAACAGGGTTGGGCACGTCGTCAAGTGTCGCCAGATGTTCTTCTTGTTCGTCTGCCTCGCTCGACATATCATCTGAGTCTTCCTCTACCCTCCGTTGCTCCCACTCCTCGCTCGAGGCCATGCTCGAAGGAGTCTCTGGCCTATCAGCCAGGTAAGAGGTCCGCAATGATGCATGCCGCGGTGTCTGCACATAGCCATAGTCCGAGCCTCGGCGCGCCGCCGCCATCTCTGCGGTCGGCAGGGCATCGCGAGATGAAACTCTCCACGAGCGACCTGGCTCGGATCGTCGCAGTGGCCGAATTGGGGAGTCCAGTGTCAAGGGCAACGAGGCCTCTCTGCGCTTCCATTTGCCTTTCCTCCGCGGGATTATCGCGTCGTCCGGCAGCTCCACGTGAAAAGCGCGTTTGAAAGGACACGGCGTGATCTCATACTTGAGCACATTTCCCAGAACCGTTTTTAGTTCTTCAACTTTCTTCTGCTCCTCTGGCGAGAAGGTCGGCAACTCGTAGCGATAGTATTGCAGCTTGCCCCGCCGCAACACAAACTTGGATTCCCCGTCAACACACCAACATTGCGAATTCCTGACGATGGGCTGGACAAAGTCTACACCGCACTTGAAGCATGGGACTGACCCGCGCACCTTCTCAATGAACAAAGGCCCTGACGCTACCAGGATCTCGGTACGTGACCGCCATGGGAGCGTTTCAATGGTGTCGATGGGATAGTCGGCGTCTGAGTGCGTTTCGTTTGACTTGGAGTTGATGGACTCAGGAGGAGGATCAAAGCTGAAGATCCGGACACTGGGATGTGTATAAAGAATGCCTGCCTCGGCGTCTGACTGGTCAAGGCCAGCCCGTTCGTGCACCGACAATTGGCGGTGGGGAACAGTGAAAGAACGCGACAAGCCGCGTGAGGGCCCCCGATTCCCGTAGGAGGATGGCGGGTATGCCATGATGCATCCTTGAATATTAGAAAGGCATCAGGCAGATGTTAAGAGGCCCTCTGTAAATAGTCACACCAGAAGGAGGAAGTGCTGGTAAAAAACGCGCTGGTCAGCGCCTTCATATGCATGCGCCTTCCTTAGCTACGCGCATGTGCCCACCACATATTGGCAACCACGTAGGTCGATCCTTCCTTGCCACTCAACCTGGCCAATGCGGCCCAATGACGTGGGTCCACCCGGTTGTCCACCTGGTCTTTCTCACCCACCCTTGAATGGTCAGGCACCTAAGTTATAATTATTAGTGTAACACTGCTGTCTGGTCGCCCTAACTAACTAGCTCTGTCGTGTGCTCGTATCTACTATCGTACATCAGCAAGATGTCCAACTTCGACCCCAATGCCATTCTTCGTGGAGCTCAGCTCACCCTCGTCGGTGCCAATCGCGCTCTGCAGAACCCTAATCTGTTCACCACTAGCCACTATCGCCAAGCGGCCATAGCCGTAGCTGCAGGACTCGCTATCAGTATCATTATCAACATCCCTATCTATGCCGTCAAGATCATCTTGTGGCTTTTGTCCCTATTTATTGATTTGGATCACAAAACATGGGACGATGGCCTGGTCGATGGCCTCAATTTCATCTCAAAATCCGTCCTACAGGTTCCCTTCTTCCTCATGACGATAATGAGCTCTGTCACTCCGACGCTCGACAATCTCTTCATGGACAGCCTCCAATGGGTCGATCAGACATACGTCCAGAAGCACAAATCCGATGACCCAAGCCAACTGAGAACATTGTACTATCCCACCTTGAATATGTACTCAGGCAAGGGTACAAAAGAGAGGAAAAAAAGCCTTACTGATAATGCGATTGCGATTGCCTCGAGATTTGGACGGCGAGCAGCTATCTCCTTGGCTATCTACGCTGCTACTTTCACCCCCTACGTGGGCCGCTTTGTCTTGCCAGCTGCTTCATTCTACACCTTCAACAAGGCCGTCGGACCCGTCCCTGCTGCCATCGTCTTTGGCTCGGGACTCCTCGTCCCCAAGCGCTACATGGTCTCATTCTTACAGACATACTTCTCCTCACGCAGCCTCATGAGACAGCTGCTGCAGCCCTACTTCCGTCGGATCCGATTTACCAGCCAGCAAAAGAAAATCTGGTTTATTGATCGAAGTGGTGTGCTCTTTGGTTTCAGTGCTGCATTTGCTGTCATGGTCAAGGTGCCACTCCTTGGCGTTTTGGTCTATGGCATTGCTGAAGCATCGACGGCCTATCTCATCACCAAGATTACGGAGCCACCACCTCCACCCGGCAATGAACAAGCATTCGTTGACAGCCAAGTCAGATGGAAGAACAAGCATTTGTTCCTTAATCTTCCAATGGACCGCCTTGATGAGTTCAATGAGTCAGTAATCGGTGGCAACGCAACGAAATCGCCTGTGCCTCAGATCCCTAGGCAGAAATTTACGTGACCATCACGTCTCCATCAAGGCACCTACCAGTTAATACGATGCTATTGCTTTCCAAGTCTATGAACTAACTATCTGGCTCCCCTGGACTTTTTCATAGCTTGGGCGTATGGCCTATGCTCTCCCGTTTTGTCAAAATGTCCAGTCTATACCTAGGCCGTCCGTTGGCGTCCGGGCCCAGCAATGTCAACGATGCGCCTTTGTCGGAGACTACCCTTCTTGTCTCTCCAGGTAAGAGGATAATGGTTAACGACTCAATCCACGGAGGCACAAATTTGTTGTCTTCCGCGGCTTGGAAGCATACCTCGATCGTATTTTCTGTCGAGCTGTATTTAACTGTGAATCTTGAAATGTCTGGATCAAGGGAGATGCCGTCATCGTCGTACCACGTTGTCTTAAAAACATGTCCGTGCGAGCTGCCTCTTGGAGGAAATATCTCAATTCCACGGTAGTCGTCCTCTTCAAGCGTCTTGCAGGCTGGTTCGAGCTCCCCGGGCATACGTGTTTGAACACTTTTGCCAACGGATACTGCGCCTCCCACCTTTGCCAGCACAGGGATGCTCTCCTTCCATGGCGTCGAAACTGTTACCCACTGGTCAGATGCAAAATACTCGTAGGGGGGATTGGTGTTCACATATCCAAAGTCACGCTGGTCGCTGGACTTCTTAGGCAAGTACATCTTCACCGAATTGACACCTGGCTCATAAGCTCCACCAACCAGTAGGCTGTCACCGAACCAGTACTGCTCCTCGCCCTTCTTCAGAAAGCTGGTCCACACCTCTGGATCAGATTCATAGCCCCAGCCTACCCACCTTTGCGGAGGCGACGCAAACAAATGACTTTCCAGGCCTAGCGAGCAAATATAAGGTAAGATCTCGTACCTCCGCTTAATCGCACGCCGGACGAGTGGAGTAATCTCAGGGTACATCCAAGGCTCGATCACCTCTCCAGCTTGGTTGTCTTCTGGTGAAGTCTTGAAACAGTTGATCGCAAAGCGAGGAGCGTATGTTCCCATTTGAACCCAACGAAGCAACAGTTCTGGCGATGGCTGGGGCCCTTCAAAGCCACCGATGTCGGGTCCGAAGCACTGCATAAGAGACATACCGGCATTCAGGTTGATCGCGTTTGCTCCCTTCATACCCTCCCAGCTTGTCACGTTGTCTCCGCTCCACGAACAGCAAGCGTACCTCAAAGTTCCCGGCGTGGCACTTCTCGAGAGGACAAATGGCCTTTCATTTGGCGCCGCACGCAGAAGGCCCTCATACGACGCTCTGGCCATAATCTCGCAATGTAATGAGCGCCCCCATAGGCCGACTTTGTTAACTTCGGTAGCTGGGTTCTGGTAAAGGTCCAGAGCCACTTGCCAATCGTCATTCGGGAGCTGGTACTCATTGTTGTCATTCCAGGCACCGGTCACTCCCTTTCGTCTCAGGCTTTCTACACCTCGTGACCACCATTCGAATCCAGCTTTCGAGGTAAAGTCAATCTGTCCACCATACCCACTATCACCAATGCCAGCCGACCAAAGCCTCATCATACCACTTTCTCCACTTTCTGGATCCCTGAAAAGCGCCCCGGACGCCTTCAGATACTCGTATTCAGGGTGTGCCGCCAGAAGGTATGGCTTGATGTTTGCGAAAACCCTCAATCCCAGCGAATTAAATTTTGCAAGCCACCCTTCAGGGTCGGGGAACCGGTGGCGATTCCAGTGAAAAACGTTTCTAACCCTCGGCTCCGTCTCTGCAATGGAGTACCCGCTTGACATCTGATGAGCAGAGCAAGGGATATCATGTTCTTTCAGCTTCGCTGCAAAGTCGAGGAGAACTTGGTGTGCTGGCGGGTCGTTCTTTATCGCGTACTTATACCCTCCCGAGAGATAACCGTACGCCCACCTTGGCACCAGTAGTGGGAATCCAGCCAGCTCGGCATACAATCTGGTCACCTCTTTCAAGGTCTTGCCTACCACGATATACTCCTGGAGCCCACCATAATCCTGTCTCAAGACCTTGAAGTTACCCCACAATGGATCAATCTCAGTTCCGATAGTCCAGGAGCCACGGCTATGCGAAGCGGACACCAATGCGACGCAGCCTTCCGGAGTTGCCTTGGTTAGCAGTGGAATGTGCTTGTACAGTGGGTCTGATCGATACACATCATACCCAAAAGCATCAGTGCAGTCAAGCTTGAAGTATCTGCCCGTCAGATCCATTGGCGCCGCCTTGTCACCCAGACCAACATGGAGCGCCGACTTGTCATGCCTTGTATAGTGATCGGATCCAGCGCCATTGAAGACATATGATCGGTCTGGCGTATCTGAATGGAGAATACTCTCAGAGTTCTGCCAACGCAACGAGACCACGGGGGTGCCTGTCCATTCTACGGTGACTTCAATCCCGCCGATCTGTAAGGTCTCCGATGTGTCGGTTTGGCTTAACGCATTAGCCTGGCAGCTCTCTGGGGCTATGATACTGGGGTGCGGTGGAAGCGGATGACTCTCTGACCAGAATTGCGTCCGGAAAACACCAGCTCGAATTACTTCAAACGTGAATTGAGCTTGTTCCTTGGACGTCTTTGATTGCAGATGCAGCCAGGGGCCCTGCCCTATTGTGGCTCTACTGTTCTCTGTCCTCTTCCAGGCTCGCGGTACACACTCAAGTTGAGGCATGGCGCTGTTGGTCTCCCAGTTCCTAACATGAGCAACAAGCAGAAATTTCAATTACACATTGAAATAGAGCAGAATTACTCCTTAGCTCTCTGTAGCCAATCATTCTGAATGACATCAACACGTACCGCGCGAGCGGTGACCCTTTACTCCACATGACACGTCATTCGCGTCGGTTGGAGTGAGGATTGAGGCGGGGTGTGTGTCTGACAGTCCAGAAATTAGTGTATGACTCGATACCAAAATTAGCTGCGTGCCATTGTGTAACTTGGGCAGCACGTCATTTGATAGAGGCATCAGCAAGTGTTAAGTGGAAACAGCCTAACTATATTTACAACAATAGTAAAGAAATAAGGGTGAATTACCTTCTGTTTTCAACAAAGCTATATATGTAATAGGAGTATATATAATAGCTAATAAGGGTCTTCACATAACTTAGAGGTCTACATATTTGTCGCAGACGACAACTTTCAGCACCAGCCTAAGTGCCAAGGCCCGCCAACCCTGGGTACCTATACGCCTGTATCTATATTGACCTTGCCCAGGTGCAGCAGCAAATCTGCAGATATGACATGAACAAGAAGATTCTGCTTGGCGATTCAGACGACCCAATGCCTTACCGGTACTTTGGTGACATTGTACAACTTAGTCAAACTAGGGGTAACAGCCACCTAGCCAAGGCGAGTTGTGTAGGGGCGCACCCGCCTTCAACGATGTAAGTACTTGCAAGCATACCTGTTCATCATAGTCCATCTCCATGATGAGCAACCAAATGTGAAATTTGCGGCTGTGAAGGCCTTCGTATTCTACCTCCTGCCTTGTTCCTAGAAAGCTGAATGCAATAGCGCTAGTGGTAGATCTAAAGTATCTGGATTTGAAGAAGTGGCTGCGTTTTCTTGAGATGCCGGATAAAGCACCTGGTCGTTGGTATGTGATTGGTAGCAATACTGGCACTGGGCGGAATCGAGCCGCATGGCGCTGGCCTGGGGAGAAATTTTCCAGAATACTTCGCTTCGCTTAACTGAGGGTGCTACTGTAAAAGGCAGACCCCAAGCCTGGAAACAGTCAAGTGAGATCAAGCTTTGCTAAGAAAATTAGGCCTACAAGGTCAGGTCGGGGAAATTGGCGGGGAGAACCCAAATCTGGGGTATCTCTCTGCGAAGTCGCCGGGTCCTACTTTGGTTTTCCTAGCCAACCACTTCTCATTTCGAGGATAATTTGAGCTAGGGAGCTGAGAAACCAGCACATTCGGCAGAGCGTCGGCATTTTAGGAGTCAAGCCATGTGAACTCTTAAGCGAGTTGCAAGACATTAAACTACCGGCAATACCCCTCTTACCTCGGATTTGGGACAAACCTTGTCCTACATCGACAAGAGTCGAATGCTACAGCGTAGTGTGTCTACGAAAACTAATTATCATCTAACGCTATTATCTTGTTCTTTATGATTTGCCTCTAGAGACTGAATCACGGAAACACTAATTAGCCACACCTAACAGGTTCCCTATTTCCTAATTGGGATTAGGAAAGACAGCAGACTGGCATGATTGGGCAAACGCTGTTGCGGCATTCGAAGACCCCCACCTCAAATTTGGCCTTGATGTCTGGCCTTTCCACGATATCCTGGGAGGCGATCTTTCCGGCTGGTTCGCTACGGTTACATATATCGAACACCCTCAGATAGAATACTGCCCAAGTCACATCAATAACCAACATGGCTAAGTCCTCTGTGATGGAGATATCTCGCTAAGCAAGGTCGAGATGAGAGGTCATCATTGTCAGATTGGTGTGAGTGTCTTCTGTGTATGCAGTACAGTCGAATCATCTTTTAGATATGTCTTTTAATATTGAATAGAAGAGCGTACGTACCGTGCATACCGGTAAGAGGAAACGGTGTTGTCGTAGAGAGCTTGGCCCTGTCAAGAGAATCTAGGACAATCTCCTCGTGCGGTATCGCTGTGGTGTACGCTTCGCGGCGACAGGGCGAGTATGAATCTCTAACGTTGTTGTACTCGTCCATACCCAGATAATGAACACCCTCGGGGTCTTGTGACTAATGAGAGACTGTTATGTTTGTTATTACCACAGCGCAGATTCTGTCCAGCTGTTCCAAATTACTTGATAAGCAAGGATATGACAAATGATACCCCTGCACACCGCAACTCTTGGCGGTAACCTTGCCATTGCAACGTTACCGTGCTTTGCTTAATGGAGGATACAACATCTACCCCGTGGGGTCATATTGATCGACAACGTAGCTCAATTGCCTAAGTACGGCAATCTCATCTTGTGACTAATAAAATATTAATGAGGACTGCGCGCGTTGGGAGAAGACCGCCGACCTGGCACTGTTTCGGCTCACGCTTTCGAACGCGATGGACGGCATCTCAAAGGCCTCAGCGCAAGGCGATGCGGTTGAGGAACCTCCACCAGTAGCTGGACCCAGTAGGAATCAGATGAGCTCCAAAGACAAAGCTGCAGGTCTTCTGCAACAGGTTGGCCGGAGAGTTGAGCTGACTCCGGAAAACAATAATCGCGTCCTTCGCATTATTGATATCAAGGTGCTGCCGATTATTCTGGGAATGTAAGTAAATTCAAACTCACTGACGGGGCAAAGTACTGACATGCAATCAAAGATACTTCCTTCAAGCTCTAGATAAGGCTACGCTGGCATATGCTTCCGTCTTCAACCTTGTGGACGACGCGAACCTTCATGGCCATGAATATAGTTGGCTCGGGGCTGTTGTGTGAGTCAGACCAACAACCACTTCATAAGCTGCCTGACTTAGACGGGGAAGCTATCTGGCGCAGCTCGTTGCTCAACCATTCGTCGCATACTGTCTCGTGAAACTACGCCTCGGCAAGTTCTTGGCGTTTACAGTCCTAGCATGGGGTATCACTCTATCTTGCATGACCGCAGCGAACACGTTCGCCGGCCTTTTGGTCACTCGCATGCTCCTGGGTTTCTTCGAGGCTGGTGTTGCTCCAGCTTTCATTGCCGTTACTCAGATGTGGTGGAGAAGGCGTGAGCAGCCTGTTCGCCTGGGTGCTTGGTACGGTATGTGTTTTACAGCCTTCATTTGTTATACATAGTAATCGCAGCAGCAATGAACGGCATAACCAACATGATTGGATCGCTCCTCACCTATGGCCTGGGACATATTAAAAGCCCATATTTGAAACCTTACCAAATCATTTTCCTCTTTTTCGGAGTCATCACTGTTGGGTACTCCACCGTGGTCTTGCTGTTTATGCCAGACTCTCCATTACAGGCCAAGATCTTCAAGACCGAGGAAGACAGGCTGGTCGCAGTAGAGCGTTTGCGCGCCAACCAACAGGGTATCGAAAACGACGTTTGGAAATGGGATCATGCGAAAGAGGCTGCACTTGACTTGAAAACCTGGCTCTGGGCATTCATGATGTTCAGCATTTCGGTACCAAGTGGAGGCATCTCGACTTTCGGACCGTTGATCATCAAGGATTTCGGTTATAACCAATTCAACACTATTCTTCTGAACATACCGTTTGGTGCTGTACAGCTCGTTGCGACTTTAGGTGGAGCCTATGTTGCGACCAAGACTCACCTGAAGTCCGTTGTTCTGGTCGCCCTCAGCCTGCCGCCCATCGCTGGCTGTGTCATGTTGCTCATCCTTCCACGAGGTCCATCCCACAGAGGCCCTTTGCTTGCGGCTTTCTACCTTGTCAGCGTCTATCCCGGAATCACGCCTCTCGTCTACTCCTGGTCGGCCGCCAACACCGCAGGAGAGACCAAAAAGAAAGTCACCACTGCCTCGCTCATCGTGTTTCAATGCGCGGGTAACGTTGTTGGACCGAATCTATACACAACAGGTGAGGCCCCAAAATATGCGCGGGGGCTTCGATCAAGTCTCGCACTCTTCATTGTGCTGATTGTGCTTTACTCAATTCAATTCGTGTATCTGGCAGCATTAAACAAGAAACATGGTAAAAGAAGAGAAGAAATGGGCAAGAATCGCGACATAGTTGACGATAGTATGCAGAGGATCCAGACTAAGGACCCTGATCCAAAGGTGCAAGAGGCGCAAGAGGCAATAACAGAGCAGATTGAGGCCACAGACAAGGCATTCGATGACCGGACAGACTGGCAGAATGAAGACTTTGTGTACGTGTACTGAGTGCTGGCAAATGTATACAGCAACTCTCAATCCTCAACATCAGCGAGAATCTAACGATATTTCCACGTTATATCATTATAAGAAGCTATCACTTTAGCACATCGATCCCTACCCCACCAGACAATGACAAAAGCATTCAGTGCGTAACTTACCTGTATTATACAATATTTTCCCCAACCAGCCACGTGACAAGATCTGACAGTGTCCGGTTGGACAAATAGCAAGCATGAGATCATCTTCAGCAACAGCCAAAAGCAGAAAGAAATGACAGTGGTCTACTGACAATGGTTCCATTCAATAGCATCAGTCTGAATCTATGTTGTCCTTTGTACTCTAAAAGGTTGTGGAACAGGAATCATGGAGGCCATGAGCACAGCAGCTTGCGATCTCTTAGAAACGGTCAGGCCGCTACTCAGAAAGCACCTTGCAAGGTGCATCATCGACAAGCCGGACAAAAATACCGATACTTGGACAAGTCGTCTTTTACTGCGGACAAAGGTTCTGTAACCTGATCACACAAATTGCTTGCAGCTTCAGCTGAAATTAACGAGGTTTGCCTTAGAGTGAGAGCATTGCTTGTTTCGAGGTTCTGAACAGCTCGCTGAACAACAAGTGCGGAACGAACATTTCGTTTAATAAATCAGCAAGGAGGTTGCTCCAGGGGGGGGGGTCCCTTTACACTCATTGCGAGTAATTAGCACGTTTCGGGCTTGAAGCTGATCCCGTACTCGTAACCGACCGCTTGGCAGGATGTTTCCACAGGAGGCACGTGGTTCTTCGCTTCAATACGGTAATACAGTAGGCATGAAAATAGCGTCGGTCAGCCGGACTGGTAGATTCATTCACTACAGTAAGGACTACCGGTATATCTGGTCAACGGTCGGGAAAATCTCGTGTACTGTAGTATCGTACAGTACAGTAATCCTTGTGTAAAGCAATGCCCAATTTTCGGTCATTTTAACGATATTATCCAAGTATCGGTGTATCAAGACGCCAAGGAATACGTACCCACTGTATGACTAAATTTAGCCGAGGTATCTTTTTTATGGGGCCCAGCCAAAAAGTACTTGTCTAGAGTTTCTTGCCGTAGTCGATCCATTTGTGCCATTTGAAGTCGTGACCGACTTTGTTGGACAGCCAGTAAACAGTAGGCTTGGCATTACCCACTGGCCTTCCCCTCTTTAGCCACTGCTAACAAATTTAGGAACGCTTCTAACGATAATCGGTCTAAACCCTGGCTATCGTAATAAAACGCCAAGACCCATACAATTTCAAAAAAATCGGCTGGTCAGCTAACGATACTCACGTAAATCGCTCTAAGGGTGGATCGCTTTAGACAAGGATCACTGTATAATACAATAGCACTTGGTACCCATGTGGGTGTGGGCGTTGTGCTGTGTCGTCGATATTCGGCCCCCAACGATAGTTGGTCTGGGCTCCCTTCTCTCAATTTAGCAGCGGAGTCTTGCCGACTAATACACACACAGCACGGTCAATCTCCACACTTTGACGGCCAGGCACTCATGCTAAGCGGATCCTTGCGGTTTCCGGATTTCGGCCCAAGCATCATTGCAGAGCGGACAGCCTCGAATCGCATCATGCCTTGAGAGTCTACTCCTGCAGCGGCTGCTAGCCAAAATGACTTGCTGGAAGCTTGAGCGGAGCCTCGGCTGCAAGTATCTTCTGAGCAAAGCCTCAACAGGTTCCAACTTGAAGACTGAGTCCGATTTGGGCAATCCATGTCAAGTTGAGCCGTGGGATGAATGTGGCTTGGTTCAGCTCCGTGTTGCTGGCTGTTTAACTCTCCGCAAGCACCGGTGACCTTGGCAGACTGACAGGGATCTGCAGCCGGACAAATGCCATGCATGGACACTGGTAAGTCTGAGCGGTGCAGTACTACTACTAGCCGAAGTTGGCCTGGGCGGTCTGGCGGTAGATCTGATCAACAATTGCGAGCTCTCGTTCCGCATGCTTTCTTTGTCCTTGCTGACAACTGACGCTCTCTGGTGACATTGGAAAGCAGAGGTTAGTCGCTAAGTTGTAAAAAGAATCAAGAGAAGGGATTGCAAACACCGAGGTACTATTTTCTAGATATCAGGGACAAGAACCTTGGCTTGAGGCCGTTCCGTCGCCTGCAAGCCCTTCAGTGACAGACAATGGCATGCGCTAACCCGGCTTCGCCGTTACAGCTTTCGATTACAAACAACACAGTGACAGAAGATGGCGCCAGCTCTGCTAGAGGGATTGCAATTGGTCTAGGAAATCCTCAGCAGGTCTTGTCGCTGCTGCCGGCCGTGGCGGATTCTGATCTCTTCATCTTCAACGCTGCTGATTGTGGACCTTCGACAAACGATTCATGCATTGCCGAGAAGGGTGGTGTCTTCAATCCCAAAAAATCCCGCACTTATGTTGTCACGACCGAGTCTCAATGGAACGGTACCCAGGAGCCTGCGCTCAGCGAAGGAAGCTACATCTATTTCAATGACGAGCTCAGGTTTGGGTCGGACGGCCTTTCTTACGGCTTTCCCGCCTTTCTGAACCAGCCAGGTTATGGTGAGTGTTCAGCCGGGCGCACGGTGTTTAGAGGCCAAGTCAGTCTGCTAATCACGTTTCTCAGGCTCACAAGCCGGTCTCCCGCTTGGCGCAAACAGCACGTTTGTTCGAGCCGTGTACGAGGCTGGAAAAGCGCCGTCGCAAGTTTGGGGACTCTGGCCGGGGACGCGTAATATCTATGAACCGGTGGATGGTCTCCTAGTCATTGGTGGCTACGACACCTCCCGGGTCAATGGCGACTGGGTAGAATTTCCGACATATGAGAACTGTGCGACTTGTGTGGTGGTTGAAGAATTGACCTACACATGGGAAGGAGGCTCAACGTCTCTGCTGGCCAACTCGTCCGACTCTCTTCGAATCGGCCTCGAGCCTTTCGCAAAGGGCCTTGATCTTCCTCAGTACATGTTCGAGAACTTCGCGGCCGCGTCACGCGGTACGTACGACCCAGACCTCCAACTGCTAACATACGACATCAACAACCCACCGACGGGTAATATTTCCGTCACGCTGTCTAACGGGTACCAAACAACGATGCTCAGCCAGGAAATCTTCTCGAAGCCGCGTACCTACAACAGTGAGGGGGTCTACGCAATCAAGGACGACAGTGTGATCATCTCGGTGATTTCCAACGACACCGAATCGGGATATGTGGCATCGTGGGGCATGCCTTTCCTGACCATGAACTATATCCTGATGGATTACGACAACCAGCAGTTCAAAATGGCGCCCGCAATTCGCGGCGACTCCAGCTCAATCGGCAACCCGGTCATCTCAACCATTTGCGGAGCTGCGCTGCCGACCAGCTCGAGCAATTCGTCGACGAACGGTCAATCGCCCACTCCCACCCCCACTCCGCATCGAAACCACACAGGTGCCATCGTTGGCGGCGTTGTGGGTGGCGTTTTGGGCATTGCTCTCATCCTGTGCGGCTTGGGATACGTCTTCTGGCGCTCAAGCCGCAAGAACAGGGCGGCTAACCGAGGCAACCAGCAAACGCACCCTCCTGCGTATGTAGCGCAGAGCCAGGGACCTAATGGGAGTGGCAACGCTAAGCCGGCTGTATCAGAGTTCGGTGACCAGCGAATGAGTGTGTGGACGAACTCGGCGCCGACTGAGTACAGCGAGCTGGCGACCCCGCAGCAAGGCGGCACTGAATTCAGCCAGAATAGCCAAGTTCATGGATGGCTGCAAAAACCAGGCCCTATCAATGAGGAGGTGAGTCTGCGTCTTGACTGTGCCAAAAATCCTGTCGAATGCCGACTGACGAGTGAGTTCAACAGGTATCCAAGCCGTTCATGGGTGCGACGAGTGGGCCGATTAATGAGCCCGTGGAGATGCCGACGGACCGCCACTGATTATCGAGGTAGAAAACTAGTTCTCTGTTCCCATATGAGCGAGGGTTGAATCGCCATGGCGCATGCGGGTCCCAGGCTCTGTCATTGTAAATTGTATCACGAGGAGTAACTCTTCTGGAAAGAAGTGAGCATCGAGGATGGGTCTCTTCGCTACCGTCTGTCCGCTTAATGGATCCATGGCTATGGATATATATTTAACTCGCTGTACTTGTTCAATTCTCATTACTGGTACCGTACTCCGAGCTGCGGGGACCGTCTGTCCAGTTATTATTAGTTTGCTTGGTGACAGGGATTGGAATATCGTAGCCGCCGACCTCAGCCCCTCCAAGCCAGCGCACCAGCCAACCATGCGTCTTCTCTCCTCTTTATCCAAGAGGCGCGTAAGGAGGCCTGGCCAGCGTGCCTCCTCAAGCGGATGACGGCGCTTATGCCAGAGTACCATTTTTATACATCTAAGTCATCCCTGTGCTATAAACGAGATAGTGCCTTAAGTCGTGTGGCAGCGTTGCTAACAGCCAACCGTGAATCATTTGTTCTCCAGTTAAGGTCAAGCAAAAGCCAGACGTGGAGGCGTCCAGCCGTGCAGCCGTCTTCCTGAGCCCTTCTTGTGAGGCATTGCCGTCGAATTGATGCCTAGAAACAAGCTGCTTACTGTAGGAAGATTTGGCTGAAGCGTGAAAGGGCCATGTCGGCTCAGTACTACCCACGTACGCATTGAGAGCTTTCTATCCCAACGCCGTTTGTGGATTGCCCGGCTGACCAGGCAGCACAGCTCCACCGTCGAGTGGAGGACAGCAGGGTGAGCGACCGCTAGGTGCTGCTTCCGGTGCTAGGAATCACAGCTCATCGTCGGTTTCGCCTCCAGCGTTTCCACCACCCCCCACTTCCCCAGCTTACCCCCCGCCGCCTTCCCAGGCATCACCCGGCCTCACCCCCAATGGCTACAACTCTTCCTTCCTACCCCCACCGCCACCCGGCCCCTCGCCTGGCCTGTCACAGACCCCGTACCCTCTTGCTCCGATACAGAACTCAGCATCTCCACCTCCGCTGAAACAGCCAACCGCTCAACGGCCATACAACTATGGCGCTGTGCCGGCTTCAGCGCCCGCCCACCAGACGTCCTTCAGCCACAACCAGATTGCCATGCACCAGCGACAGCCGTCGTACAATGAGTCATTTACACCGCCTCCACCCTTCGAGCCAGGCACCACCATCCCCGAAGATGAGAAAATTGACCTCAAGCCAGCATCAAAACGCAAGCAGCAGCTAAAGGCCGGTGTCGGCATCGCCCAAGCCAAGCTGGGTGGCGTGGCCAAGGATTTCTCACAGGCCGTTAAACCCCTCGACGGGCCACGCCTGGTGGGGGTGCCTGAACAGGGCAATTTCGCCGGCGTACAGGGCACCTTCTCCGACGACGTGGGCACCTTCAACGGCGGCTCCTTCAGGGTCTCCCACCGCGACACTAACTCCATTATCACCCTGCAGCTGGCCATGGGCTGCCCCATCACCGCCAAGCCGGGCGCCATGATCGCCATGTCGCCATCCATCACACTCAAAGGCGCCATCAAGTTCAGCGTCAAGAAACTGCTTATTGGTGGCGAAATGGCCCATTCCACCTTCACCGGCCCGGGCGAACTGCTGCTGGCACCGAGCCAACTTGGCGACCTGGCCATGCTGCGCATGGGTGGCGACGACGTGTGGAGCGTGGGCCGTGACGCCTTTCTCGCCTGCACCCAGGGCGTTACCAAGGAGTACAAGAGTCAGAGCTTCTCCAAGGCCATGTTTTCCGGCGAAGGCCTGTTTGTCTACCGCATTGCCGGTACTGGCATTCTCTGGTTTTCCAGTTTCGGTGCGATTCTCAAGAAGGAAGTAAGCAGTAATTCCTTGGCCCTGGCAAGAAGACGGTTTCCCCGTGCTAATAACCAATCCACAGCTGGTCGAAGGCGAGCGCTACATTGTCGACAACGGACACCTCGTAGCGTGGAACTGCAAATATGTACTCGAACGCGTCGCCTCCGGAGGCATAATCAGCGGCCTAGCTTCCGGTGAAGGTCTAGTCTGCAAGTTTACCGGTCCGGGAACCGTGTACATGCAGACAAGAAACCCGGTCGCCTTCTCTGCCTTTATCAACAACTCGTCTCATAAGGAGCTGTGATTCCTGTTGGGCTAGTATGGCTGGACACGTTGCATGTCGACAGGGTTCCTGGCATGGCACTGCAGAGCTATTAAACACTCGTTTATCCCAGTACCCTCATTGTTTATAGCCTCAGTTACAGCTGGTGTTATACATGATTCCAGATAATTAGGTGGTAGGCGAGTACCCCGACAAATCTGCTTCATCAGATTTCATTTTCGTCCACTAAGCACAGCCCTAGAGAGCTCATAGACTAGTTGGCGTACTGGAATGTCCGCACTACTAGACACAGCAAAAGGGAAAAGTGCCTTAAATTAACCCTCATCTCCATCAGCTACCACACTACTGAGAGCCTTCTTCAAGGCAGACTGGATGCAAAACAGGAGGAGCAGGATAATTGATCCGATTATGAGACATAAATGACCAAAGGAGATAGAAGAACTGCAACTTTGAGGGACACCTAGGCTCAACAAACAATCTTAATGGATATCATAAAACTTTAACCACTGCCTTACTTTTAGTTGTAAGGGAGATTTGTTCGTAGACTGCCATAGTACTGTAGCCGTAGACCCATAGCTCATTTCCGTGCTTATCACGAAAGGTGCCGGCGCCTTTGCATAACCCTGATTCCAGGTAATTCTGCACGTCTTTCCTGGTCTCTACTGACATGTTCGCTAATATCCATTGACGGTCTATCCATATTTTACAAAGACAGGTCGCTAAGTGCCGGAATTTTTGAGGCCTATACCTGGACCTAGTGAGGATAGGTTTCTGGAGCTCTCTCCTTTCTTCTGTGCTGAATTTGTAGTCCGATATTACAGCCTAAGGTGTTTGCCGGGGGAAAGGGTCCATGTCAACCCATGCAGATTCTAGTTCAACACGGTCACAAAATAGGAGAGGGGCAAACATCCGTCTCGAATTGAGCGAGAGGGGGCAGCTTGGAATTGATCTTATTGGAGACAAGATAAAGTTCTGGATTGAGCAAGTGCCAAGAAATATGCTATAGAAGTTTGGCGGGAAGGTTTTCTATGGTTTCCGAGCAGGTTCATTTCCAGTGTGCAAATGAAAAGAAAGAGTTTCGTAGAAGGGATGAGGCAGATACCTTCTCAGCGGCGGGGTCAGGAAAATAAATGCCAGAATTAGTTAGATAGGCTTGGCATTGAGGCTTGCAAGATTTTATTGGACCAGGAGAACGCCAACGGCCTACGTCACGGTGTGCCACGTGACAGCATAAATATTAACAAGTTCCAAGATGTACCCCGGGAATCGAGAGTACTCTCATCAGTCTTTTTAGGCGATCCCCAAGGGCTTGTAGAACTTGATCTGACAGCCTAGCCTACGACCTATAGGCGCTCGGGTGCACACTATTCGAGATCCGGGAACAGATTCTTCCACTCTTCTACATGATATATGGTAAGGATGAAATGCTGGAAGAGATACCGGTAATAGTTCGTTTCTTCGGCAAAGTACCTCAGATATTGTGGGACAAGTGGGAGGGGCGGGAGAAGTTCTTTGATGATATTGCTAGATGATATATACCTGTAATGCCCCCAAGGACCCTGAACGAAATATAAATATGAAAGATCTTCTTGATTAAATTGCATCGGCAAGTTCTTTTCAACCTATTCATATCGTTGCCAAGCTTGACTGGAAAAACTGGTTGCCATTGTTATGTTTGACCACCTCCATCATCATTTTATCTCGCCATCAGACTCCGCGCCTTCTTATTTTTCTTTTCAATTTTTTTTGCAATAGTTACGGTTGACTTGTCATACTGATTAAGGAACCGGATCTCAAGCATGCGCATGCACATCCACCACCCCGCTCTTGTGTGTGGTAGCTAACAGCATCCCACATTTGCCACACCGATGCTGCACATCCTTCAGCCCGTTCATCAAATACGGCACGAAACAACACAGGCCGGTCAAGCAGCACAGTCCGACAGCCCACGCACTGTTTTGATTTTACAAAATTTAGCATATGAATCCTTTTTTGGGTTTTGTCATAAGAGTTTGAGAGGGAGGAAGGAGAGAAAGGAAAGAGGAAGTATAAGACGTACTGCGTCGTATTTCCCGCGTGGTAGCTGATATTTGTCATACATCGCTCGTGGCAATTGGGGCAGTCGACGGGCGCGGCGCTCAGGCCGAGGCTGGCGATCGGCGTTGCGATGCGATATTGTTGCTGGCCTGCGGCAGGGGCGGCGTAGCCCTGCTGCGGAGGAGCATAGGGGCCCGGATGCTGCATTGTGTTCACTGGTGCGGCCTGGACTGGGACCGCTGCGTTGGGGTCCTGGGCGTGGTAGTAGCCTTGTGCTGGTGGGACCCCTGTTGGCGGGATATTGTACTGTTGAGGCGGGTATTGCTCCGCTTTCGCCTGTCCGGGTGGGTAGTTGACATTGACGTTGCCGTTGGGCGGAGGAGCACCAGTGTACTGGGGGGGAACATTGGGCGCATTGAAGGCTGGAGGTGGGGACATGGGTGGTTGCGGTGGTTGTTGTTGGTATTGGTAGTCGCTGATTGGGGATAAGCTTTTGTAAGTCTTCGTTTTGCCTTGTCTGAGAAAAAGAGATCGAGTGAGGAAGAAAAGAGACCAACTCACGCTTGGTGCGCTACCGGTTGGGCTGTCGTCGCTGTTAGTGATTTCCATCGCTGACGAGCCAAATGTGTGGACGGCGTACATACCAGGAAAGCTTTGCTTTTCCGCGTTGGGATTCATCTTGACTTGTTCAGCGAAAAGAATGATACGAACAATCAATCACACGAACGATAGACGCTGGTCAGGATGAAAGAGAATGGAAACCACAGTATAGTCGATCTACAGCTGGTGCTGTTCTAGTCAACCTTTCACACAACGGGTGGTGGAAGAAATTGCTAGGACTCGCTTCCACGTTCAGATATTATTTAGTTCTATCAATAGGAGAAAGTAGGCTGAGTGCCTGTCCAATGCGAGATTCTAGACTTTTAGCCTCGCATTCGCAGGGGGCGAAGCGCGGGACGTAGCTTGTTCCAGCTTGGATCCAGACAACACCACTTAGAAATTTGGCTAGTACACCCGATTTGTCTGTTCATGACCTCAAGCCTTACAAGATCGTTCGCACGATCGATGTTCCCTGCACTTCCAATGGTTTGAGCCTTCCATTGACAATGCAGGAGCGAGGGAGGTCGATAACAATGCCACAGAGATGCATTGCCACGGTCGCACCAACCGGCACCATCATGGTTATGGCCTCGGCTACGACGAGAGTCTAGGCGCCTCGGAAAGTAAAAATATGCAAATGTACGATTCAGCCTAACGGACGCTTGACCATGAAGTGGCTAATCACGTTCGTTTCCGCTCTAGATAAGGACTGTTCGAGCAGATTGTCCACACCACACGTGGGTTTGAACTGCCACACTTATTCGGAGCACACTCAGAACCGACAACCAGATTCAGTCAGCCTCGAGAAGATGGAAGTCGCTTAACGATTTCTCCTTTTCCGAAATAGACACTGGACCTGCAGTAGCGCATCCTCTTGGGCACTAACAATTAGAACGTGCAGTGTCGACAGGGGCTGGTGATTGCGAAGGGTTTAGCGCCAGCTAGCGGTTCGTGGGGCAAACAGATATGTGGCACGTGGACAAAAAGGTCCCTCTTCTGCTGCCAACGAAGTGACTACGGAATCTGGATGGCCTGCACGTGACAGCCAGGCGATCCGCCGGACGTGAGTGGCTGGAAGCGAACCAGCTGAAGCGCTCAGGCTGCGAAGGTCTAGCACATCGAGTTGCACCGTAATAATAAGTCAGCCTAATGGCTGACAAGTTGACGTGGGAAGCAACCCGGTTGCCTCATCTGCAAAACCCGAGGACTACACGCCAGCCAAGGTTGATTGGTTGCCATGCCACTTCGTTGCCAGTAATCTGCAGTTCAGCTAGCCATTTCTAACTACCGTAAGCCTTATTGTTTGTCTCTCCAGATCCATCTAACTTGATCATCAGTCAGATTCCCAATGCGAGAGCGGTGAGAGATCATGTCGCTCAGCCGAACTAGCACAGCCAAGGGCATACACTCTGCACATCTAGACTCACCAGCACCGCACCAATTCCAATTGCCCAAGAAGACTGTTCTCACTATCAAGTCTGCAGATGGAATAATCGTCAGCCCTGCACCTACAAAAACTGATGACCGCTCCGACAACGCATCAGCGAGATTTGACGGTCAAACAAAAGAGGTTCCTCCCACCGCGTCTAGAAAGTCTCTAAGCACCAGCATCGTAGGGAGCTCTTCACTTTCAGCCAGCAGCGGCAATGCAGAATTAAATCCATTTCGCACAGGCCTCGCAGAACTGTCGACGCTCAACATTTACGCTCCCATTCATGTTCCCGACTGGCTGACTGCAATCAATGAATCGGTGGCTACTCCCGTTGAATGTTTGCAATTGCAACATTTTAACGCCCAAGAGTATGCTTCACAGACCGGGGCAGACATCCATGTCGAACCACTTTACTTCAATGCAATCAGTCTAGGCGCACACGATGACATTTTGCCCACCCTTGAACAGCACACTTACGAGTCATATTTCTCTTCTCGGCTACACGCAGAAGTAAGGGCTCTTGATCTGCAGCTGATGCGGTATTCGCTGTTCCAGCATTCCATTGTCGTGAAGGACCGTCATGATCTGCTCTACCAGATTCAGGTACCCGGCCTGAGAGAAAACTCCCCCCGTGTTGATCTTGGCGACATCATCCTTGTCCGTCCACTCTCTGCTTTGCCGTCTGCCGTTGCTGCCCAAGAGAGCAAGAGATGGCGGCAGCATCTCCAGCATCTGGGCATTCGCCACCCTGCCTTCCTGGGCATCGAGTACCGCGCAATCGTATGGAGTGTACATCGTGCGAGTGAAACTACCTTACTTCGAATCGACACCCATGCTCATTTGCCTCCCACCGCGAACCTTCGGTTTGTTGTACAGAGTCAGATAATTGAATCCCCCTTACGTGCTGTCCAAAGGATTCACCGCGGTCTTGCCGTATCGAATTTGCTCAAGTCCATGCTGTTCCCCGAGAAGGCAGACGCCGTCATCCAGACGAAATTGTCGCCTGCAAGGTTTGAGATTGACTGGGAGGACAGGTCCCTCAACTTCGAGCAGCAGAAGGCAGTTGCCGCCATCATCGCTGACCGCTATGGCTCCGTTCCCTACCTTATATCTGGCCCTCCTGGCACGGGCAAGACAAGGACGATTGTCGAAGCCTCGCTTCAGCTGCTTGCGTGCAAGAAGTCGGGTGTGCAGCCTCACCTTATCATCTGCGCCCCCTCCGATGCTGCCGCAGACACTCTAGCCATTCGGCTCTCGCATCATCTGAGCCAAGAGCAGATGTTCCGTCTGAATGGATGGACGCGAACGCATGCCGAAGTCCCAGATAGGCTGATACTATATTCCCACAGCACAGAGAACAACACATTTGACCTGCCGCCGTTCCATAAATTAATGTCGTACAACGTCGTCGTCACAACTTGCCGAGATGCCAACATGCTCGTCGAGGCACGGCTAACCAACAAGGATCTCGCACAACTCGCCTTCCATTCACTCTTCGCCGTCTCGCCATTAGCCGCAGAGAGTCTTACGTCTCCTCTCCTGCACTGGACAGCTCTCCTCTTTGACGAAGCCGCTCAAGCAACCGAGCCCGAATCTCTCATCCCGCTTTCCGTCGTCCTCCCTCTCTGGATTCCCCCCTCCTGCAGGCGCGTGTATCCGCAATTCGTGCTTGCTGGCGATGAATTCCAGCTGGGTCCAAGAGTCACTTCGCACAGCCAGAACACCGGTCTTGGCCTCGGCACCTCGCTCTTCCAGCGCCTATTCGATCGTCCTTTTTACGCTGACCACCCACTCTCCCGCGCCAACGGCCTCCGCCCACTCACACGCAACCTCCTCCCACTACCCCGACCGGCCTTCACCAATCTAATCCGCAACTACCGCTCCCACCCAGCCATCCTCTCGGTGCCGTCCAGCCTGTTCTACTACGACACCCTAGTCCCAGAATCGCCCATTCACTCCACTGCAGGGCTCGTGTCCGCCTGGCCAGGCTGGCACAAGCCCAACTGGCCCGTGCTCTTCCTCCATAACGCTGGCCCCGACGAAGTTGACGACATCCTCGTCGGCGACGGCACCGGCGCCGGCTCGCTCTACAACAACGACGAACTCACCATCATGTCGCGCGTTGTGCACAGCCTCCTCGAGCAGATCCCGGACTTAGCACGCGAACAAATTGTCGTCATGTCTCCCTTCCGCGCGCAGGTCGCACGCATCCGCACACGGCTCAGAGATGCTGGCCTCGCCGCCGTCAACGTCGGCCCGCTCGAAGCATTCCAAGGCCTCGAATCTCGCATCGTCATTCTCTGCACCACACGTACACGGCTCGGTGGCAAGCCAGGCGTAGCAACAGCATCAGCCTCCATCACCGCAGCCGACCACTTCGTCCGCCAAGACCAGGAACGCGGACTCGGCGTCATCGACGAGCCGAAACGCTTCAACGTCGCTCTCACTCGCGCCATGGAAGGCCTCATCGTTATTGGCAATGCCACCACGCTCACCATCACGGGCGATAGATGCTGGCGTGCCTTTATTGCATTTTGTGCCAGAAATAGCCTTGTACGTGGCGCCACTTTAGGCAATTGTGATGGTGATAATGACCTGCCACCAGGCAGGCTAGAGCGAGCGCTACGACAAAGGGACAGTGACAATAGCAGCGCAAAGCATCATAATCCTAATCAGCGCGTGGTCGGCCTCCGCGGTTTTGTCGAGGATGGGGAGGAGCAGGGGGAGATGGTTCTGCCTGATGATGAAGAAGAAGAAGAAGAAGAAGAAAAAGATGATGATGATGATGATAGCGACGACAACGACAACGACGACAATGACAATGACAATGACCCACAGGATACTGATACAGATGCAGACAGATACAGACAGACAGACACAGACAGATACAGTAGATAGATGGTGATGATTAGTTGGTTATGGTTATAGGTAGATAGGTACCCCTTTACCTGGGACCGGAATAATACAAGTGCTAATAGTTAGTTATTCTTATGCCTATGTTGTCAGTAAGTACAGTAGTACAGTACAGTTAGTTACATACCTCTCAGGGGTCCCCACCACGTATCTAGATATCTCTAACAAAACAGGTTGTTCTGTATAATAAATATGTTCTGAGTGGCCTGCATGTGATAATATTATTAGTCCCAAGAGCTCACAATATTCACTTTCTCTATAAGCACACAATACAATATACCCACCCCAGGCGGCCGCCCCAATACCATATCGGTGCATGTTCTGCCTGACTAAGAATATTACGAAAAAAAGGGACCAAGCATATGAATCTCAAATTATCACGGTTAATTAGCTATTTAGTACGTATGTATGACACAAAAATACTAATACTAATGCTGATGCTGATGTTGACGATGACGCTGTTCTGCCCTCCTCAATACCCCCACCCGCCCCACTGCCAGATTAATCGACCTGTACGCTGTCTTCCGCTCGTCCAGGAGGGTGAATGCCTGTTGTGCGAGGTCGTTGGGCACATCGTTGGAGGTGATGGCAACATCACTAGCGGCAGTGCCAATGTGGCTATTGACCTCGGCATAGGCTCGCATACCCGCGTACACGCGTCGTAATTGCTCGTAGGCAGCGATGTACGCGTTCATCGTCGCTCTTTTCTCAGCCGCGGTCTCGATGTTCTCCGGGGGGAAACGAGTCAGCAGACTAGTGTAGGCGCGCTCAATGGAGGCGATGTTGCGGTGCAAGAGGAAATTGCGGTCATTGGGGTCGACGGTGCTGGCAGTGGCGGCGGTGTAGTCGGCGAGGACGACGTGGAGCTGCAGGTGCAGCTGGACTCTGGTGGTCGAGACGACGACGGTGTGTGCGTCGATGATTTCGCAGAGTGTGCCGAGCAAATGTCTGGCTTCGGCGACGGTGATACCAGGTGGTTCGGAGGATGTGGTGAAGCGGTTTCCATGGGTGGCGACCCAGCTTTCGAAGCGCGAGATGATGTGGCGGCGCTGCTGAACGGCTTCGACAAAGGTGGTAATGGTGTCGGCATTGGGCTCGGACATGGTGGAGAGCAAGTCGATGTTGCTCCAGAACTCGTAGCCTTGGCTCATTGCCTGGGAGGCTCTGCCGTTGCTGTGCTTTTCGGGATGGCGCTCTTGCTGATGGATGGTGAAGAGCCATTGGAGGAGAGCGAGTCTGATGTCTGGATGCGTGGAGATGATTGGTTCTAGTTGGCTGGGGTGGTGCGGGAAGGCGCTGAAGAAGCGGACGAGCGTGAGAGAGTTGTTGAAGGGGTCTGCTGAGCGCCGACGATGTTGTTCAGGGTTGCTGATGTCGGCAGCAGATATCGATAGGAGATTACGAGTGGCGGCCTCCAGTATGTCGTCCACAGAAACAGCTTCTCTAATGTTAGAGTGACTGACGAAACAAGGAATGCTAGCAGGGTGGAGTGTTGTACTTGTGTCATCGGCGTCTTGCTCGTCTTGGAGCTGCGGACAGCCAAGAGCATCCTGGACTTGCCAATACTCGACGCCAGGATGCTGCAAGGCCACTTCCTTCTCAACCAGACTTCCACACTCCAAAATATTGTAAAAAAGCAAGCAGATCTCCTTTGCTTCTTCCACAGTGATGCTCCTCGCGTTGATGCGGTCCTGGATGTTAGGACGAGCATCAAACCAGCCAAGAACACGAGACCTGTACTCTGCGTAAGCGGTAGTGTTCTTCAGAAAGATATCCTGGTGGAACTTGAAAGCTGAGTCGCTCTCAGTAGCAGAGGAAGGAGCACAAAGGGTTTGTCGCCATTCAGATTCTAGCTGTTGAATGTCTGCCCATCTCTGCTTTGTCTGGTCGTCTCGTGTGTGATTGAGTCGGTAGCGTTGAAGACAGGAGACGAGAGCGCTGCGGAAGTTGGGTTCGGCATTTATTCTCTCCAGTGTACCGGCCGCAACATTTGTCACGGGCTCAAAGAGCTGTGGTGTGGGCGATGTAGTGGAATCCTGGTGGACTGGATTAGCAGCAGCGGGAAGTTGGGACATCATGGTCACCTCAGTCTCGTTTCTTGCATAATTACCTCCCATATTCCCACCCCTCTTGTGTTTCCTTCTGTTGCCCTTCGCCATCTTTCCAAGTTGACAAGTTGATAAGGAGTAGGGGCAATTGATTGGGGCGGATAGAGGAGAGGGAAGAAGCAAGACCAAAAGGGGAATGGCAGTTAGTAATAGCCAAAGACAACCAGATCGGGGACTGTCTAGCTAAGTTGATAAAGAAGAAGAACAAGTGATGAAGAAAATTTGGCATTCTGAGTTGAATAGTAACAAGCCAACAATGTGAAACCTAACCCAAGTCAATAATAACACCACAGACAATACTTATTAATTGCCTCTGACCAGAGGGGGGCGGCTGGTCCTCTGAACCTCCCTCCAAGCCATGCTCTCCTCTTTCACTATAGCAAGCACCTAACTCCAGATGGCCAGCTGGGACCTTCGGTATTTTCCAAAGTAGAATTGGAGTTAGAGAAGCACCTTTGGTGCCATGTGCTACAGACAAGCTGGCAACAGCACCTGAAGCATAAGGGCAATGCCAGAGAAACCGCAGCTTTGTGGGCGTGGACCAATATCACATGAAACAGAATATCAGGCATGACACGTAGCTTGGGGAAGATTGCAAATGGCATGACAACAATATAGTGATCCCGGCTGGGACAGAGTACATGTCACAAATCTTGGCAAACAGTGCTGTCTTTGTCACTATCTATCTTTGCATATCAGCCTGGAACAGAGAGAAAAGGTATACAGACCTGTGCCCATGATCATGGGTATGGTTTTAGGCAATCTGTTGGGGAGTCTTTACAAATTAAGCTCTCTAGTGCCTTGGCGTCTTGGCGGCTAGGGAGGGCAAGACTTGATTACCTAATAATCCTTTGCGTAGGATTATTAGGTAATCAAATTTGCGCTTGTAGTTAAGTGAATGACTACAATATGCGAAGGATCATGCCGCTGTGGCTTGATCCAGTTCGAGGTTGACTCATCTTGACGCTATTCGAAGCTGCGACTGTTCGGTTTGTACCCGTCGGGGTGCTCTCAACCAACGTGTCCAAGACAGACTTTCGTTTGCTCAATCCCCCGGCTGCGGCATTGGAGGGTGGTACTCACGGACTCATCGTCTATCCAGTGGAACACTTTCACGGCCAAGGACTATATCTGCCCAAAATGCGGAACCATGCCATTTCGTCGACTGAGGACGGCCCCTGAGCTTTGGGCAATAAATGTTAGGTGTCTTGAAGGGATTGTGATTGAGGGCTTGGAGTTAAAAAGGTGTTCGTGAGTCAACTATCTGCATGTCGGGATGGTGATGCGGGCCACTAACCCCAATCTTAACTCTGTGCGCAAAATACAGAATAGTCTAGTGGACATGTACACTTAAAGGGTCTCTAAACAGGAGTAATCCACAAGAGCATCATCGTCGTCAGAAGAGCAAGGTGTATATGTATATGACCTTTGACAGAGCGACCCGAAGTCTGAGCGTGACCTTCACAGTCCCACAGGTGAGGGTGGACACAATAATAGTGCACTCGGAAAAAGTAAGCTTGATGGTCAGGAGGAGTATAACAGAACTACATGGCTATTTTTGTGTTGTCCGCGTCTCAGGCACCGTATAAGGGTTGACGTGATAATAATATCAGTCTTTGACAACATTTTGGTGGCTAAGGCTGGCTAGAAGAATATGTAGGATGTGTTAGACAAGGAAGTGAAGAATGGGAACTCTATAGTGTTGCTAAGCTTAGCTACGTATACACACGTACACTTTGTGGACTATGAGCCCATGATGGCATCTAGATGTTGCAACATGGAAAATCGCCTTGGATGGATGGCCTCTTGAGTAGAGGCGGTACCCGGGAGCGTGTCCCTCGGAGCGGTGGCGTGCCTCGGCCGTGGTGTTCTGGCTCTGGCCACGCGTAGAGTCGCCACAGGTCAAGTGCGAAGGGCTGAAGGGAGGCTGCACTGCTTCGTTGTGAATGCTTGTGGAAGTCGATCAATCGTGATTAATGCCGACTACGGTGGCACAAAAATCCAGCATCGACGCCCAAGAAGCAGCCCAAACCAGGGCCATGACAAACGTTCTGCTCAACCGTTCAATCTCTTTCTCTTTCCGATCTGCGCGCTGAATCCGGATTTGATAGCAGTGACTGAACGTCGGCTGCCACAGCTGTTGCAGGTAATAAAATATAGTCGATTCTCTCCCTTGCTCAACTCGGTGTTGCCGCTCTTGCATGTCTTGCAGGTAACATACTCCATGATGTAACGACGTAGGACGTTTTCAATCTGTTTCTGCTGGAAGCGGCCCTTGATGACTAATCTCTTACTGCCGTCAGTCGAACCCGACGTACCCAACTCGGCGAAGAGGAACAGTGTGACATGCTCATCGGATCGCTTCATTCGCTTGCAGATTTCGGCAATGTTGGCGAAGATAGTCTTCTTGTTGCCTTCACGCAGGCACTGTGGGGGCGGGATCTTATAGGATTTGCTGCCGGAGGAGAGGATGTCTGGGTTGTATTCGTTGACGAGTTTGAAGAAGCGGGTCAGAAGAAGCGAGTAGGAGATGGGAGCAGTGGCGTTGTGGGCCCAGATGCCGGTGCCCTTGTCGATGTCGCCGTCTTGGTCGGCGACCAGTTCGCCATTGGTGGTGGCAGCCGGGGCGGCCGTGTCGCCTTCGAGGCCGGCCGAGGCGAGTTTGGCATCGAAATCGGCCTCGGCCTTTGGTTTGGAGGACTTCTTCTTTTTCTTCTTCAGCGTGGAGGCATCGAACTCGCCGTCAGCGGCACCAGCACCGGCGGCTACTGCTGCATCCGGGGCCGCATCCGGGGCCACATCCGGGGCCACGTTGTCTTCGGTCTTGGCCTTGGGTACTTTCTTTTTCTTCTTGTTCATGCCCGCGAAGAGGTCGGTTACTTCATCGACAGCCTTGTCGGTGGATGCTGTGTTGGTCAGCGGACTGCCATGAGCGGCGTGAGTGACGAGTCGGACTGGAGTGGGACTCAGCGGTGCTTCTGTCTTCGAGACGAGCGGCATTTGTGATATTGCCATCCTCGTCCATGATGGTGGCGCCTTCACTGAATGCGACTGACTTGCGAGGTTTGCGGTCTGGAAGAGGCTGTTCCTGTAAGGAGAAAGACTTGTTAGGCCTTGTACGTTGCTCGTCTAGTGGTGTCTCAGATTTGAGCCAAGAGGGGCAACTTACAACTTCTGCCATCAGATTGAGATGGCAGTGGCGATGGTGCTTTCTGTGAGAGTTGATGGTACCGAATGATCTGTTCGACTGCCGCTGCCTATTCTAGTTATCAATCAAGGAAATTTGTTCTGGAAGGTGCATGACTCAATTTGGTTGGCACGTGACTGGACTTTGACGGAAGGGATATCCGCGATCACAACGCTAACTAGTTGCGTCGAGGATCCCAGACTGCGTTCATCGTCGCCGACTGCTCGCCGTCACTCGTCAGCGGGCAGAAGAGCCTGCGTTTTCGCGCCATTGCCCACCACCGACTGTCGATGACAAGCCGTTCCCGTCCGCGGTGACCCCGCCCTGCCGCCCCCACCCCCCCTCTCCCGGAGCACGTCCGCTCTTGCTGTGATCGGCCATGTCGTCGTCCGTCGCCGACGACCCACTCTCGGCATCCGACACAACGATGATCGACATGTCCACGGCGAGCTCTGAGTACCAGGAAGTCGACTCACTGCCGTCGTCGCCGACCTCGACCTCGTCATCTCTCACCCTGTCGGATCTGCGCTCAGAAACAGAGGCAGAGCGAGAATGGAAGGAGTCTTTACAGCAGCTCGAACTGCTACTTAGCCTGGTGATTGTGCCCTACTTGGGCAAGTACTTTGGGCGGAAATTTGCGTACTGGGGCTGGAAGAGGTTCATGGAGTGGAAATACCCTGTTGAGGTTGTGGTAACCAGTCCAGCGGCATTTAAGAGTGTTGGGATGCTGGAGGTGGCTGCGAGTTTATGATGCTGATATCTGGTAGTGGTCATGGAGATGGAAGCGGGGATGGTAGATGGCACGGATAGTATGGTTCGTACTAGAAGACAATATACATAGCTTGACAGCTGAGATCCAAGGACAGCTGAGATCCAAGGACTACTGTGTCGAACGACATATACACAATGACGAGGCGGATGTTGAAAGACTTAGCTTTGGACAAGGCGTCCATCAGCCTCTGTTCTCGCTCCTACACGAGCAATTGCATCTATTGCAAGCCCATCAGTCTCAGCTTCTGCTCACTCATCGTCATCCAGTAGTCGCCACGAACCGCTAATGGCCTACGAATCAAGCTGTACGCAGGACCTTCATCTGCCTCGTACCAGTGGCCATCCTAGACATTAAAATCAACCCCTTCTAGACTGTCTATTTCTCTCGTTCAGATTTGGCCCAGTTTCGACCACGCCTTCCCGACCCACGCTTCTTGCGTGGAGTCTCCGCAACTGGCTGATGCTCCACATCCTTTGCTGACAGATACACATATCGGATCCGCGTCCTGCCTTGGTTGAAAGAATAGCTTGGTGATCCACCAAACCGACGACCACGATCGATCAGGCACTTGAGTCGGTCCATGAGCGAAGAATCGCGCTCTATCATGTCGACAAGGCCTTGAGACTTCTGGGGATTTTGTTTGAAGCTCGAAGAGAAGACGGCAAGGCCCTGTTTCTTGAGCGTGGACTGCGGTAGGCGCGTAGCAGTCGTGGGCGTAGTGGCAGAAATCAATTCCTCAGCCGACGCCATGGTTCTTGGCAGCCGACACGGAGAAGCATGACGGCCAAGGTCATTGTTCGGCTGGCCTTGATGCTGTGAGCGTTTGCGAATATTCCTTGCAGGAGCCATCGGGGTTACCGGTTCCAGCATCAACTGCGCTGTCGGAGTCACTGGAAGATCGCACGGTCCGTCAGGTTGGCGATGCACTTGCTCCAAAGCCGTTGTCGGCTGTAAGGGTGGGATGGTGGCCCCTCTTCTGGTTCTGAGCGACAATTCCTGACTTGGCTTTGCCTTGTTGGTGCTCTCATCTTCGCCTTCCACGGCGCCTTGTGGTGCCATGGTGGAGGACAGACGGTCGAAACCAGAGCCTGTTGGAGAACAAATAGGCTGAATAGGTCTGGCTCGTTGCTGCAAGTGCCGGCCTTTGTGTGTAGAGAACAAGGAAAGTGGCTGGGTACGGCATTCAAAGAATTTCTTTGCCAGCAGTGAATAAGCCTGGTGGTACCACGAATAGCCGGCTACCCCTCGAGTGTCAGTAGGCGTAGCAAATTCCTACCGTCGAGTGTGTCTCAGACCTCCCGCTGCTCAATGATGGCGCGATGGTGCTCTCAAGTCGAGTCAACAGAGCCTATTGTGGGAAGGTATCGTGCATGACATGATGATAAAGCACTTTTGCCTGCTTGGAGTTGGTGGGACAACTATGCGCTGACTCTCTGCATTGGTCCATGAATAGGGAGACTTGACCGTGAGCGGGCTCGCATTGTGCATATCCACCAAAGGGCAGCGGTTCACTGTCCTCACCATCCTTACCATTATCATCCTTACCATCATTATCATCCTTACCATCATCATCATCATCACCATTATTATTATCATCATCAGGATTGTGTACAGCGCGACAGCTAGCTCATCTCCTGAGCCAGACCACACTTGTCCGCCGTCAGGTCTGACAAGAACACATCGAAAAGGGGGGCCGAGCCTTCTGGGCGGCGGCCAACTAATTGAGCGAATTGCAAAGTTATTACAGTAACTTACCGGTTCTCAGTTTAGTTAACTAGCGCAAGTGAATGACGGCATTTGGCAGGCGGGACGCGGATGTGGGGCAGTCGCGTCCACGCGTGTCCGCCCACCTCGAATGCATCGCCGACTCGGAGCGGTGTTTGCTGAAGAAGACAGCGGTGAGCAACAGATCCATCAATACGCGTAGCATCATATGTAACGAGAGCCACTACCACCCGGTGCGGCGCCGTCGTCCACAACCTCGCCACAATGTCGTCTCCTCCGCCCTCATCTCCACCTGCCTCTTCAGCAGAAATCGTCACTCCAAGCAGAAAAGTGAAGGCGCTTCTGGCCCGCTTTGATGACTCTGGCAGCGACGATGGCGACAATTCCACGCAGCCGACCACCGAGCGGGTGGTTACTGTCGGCAAACACGAGACCGTGGCATCCACCGAAGAAAGCGACGATGATGCTCCGGTGGTGAGGAAGAGCAAAAGCAGAATGGCCGCGCGGCTCGAGGGCAATGGACACGACGGAAGGCCCGATCGCGCCGATGAGCCCCAGAGCACTAGCCCGAACAAGACTATGACTGCAGCTGAACTGCCGTCGTCTCCGCCCGGCCACGGCAGCGACGACCAGGTCCCGCGTGCGGCTCCTCATCGACGGCGACTGCTCCTCAACCGGAAGCGCCGCTCAGTATCTCCGTCAGAACTGCCGCACTCACCCGCCTCACCCATGTTCTTTCCCTCTCCTTCAGCCAACCGAGACGGCAGGTCCTCGAGTCCTCCATGTCACGACTCGGACTCTGATCTGCCTGATGACCCGATTTCCAGTTCAAAAGAGAGGTTTCATGCGCTGGTCGAGAAGCATCGGAAGATGCGCCGTGAGAGAGAGGCGGCCGAGGCGGCGAAGAAAAACGACCGCGAAAAGACTCGATCTGAAGCTTTAGCCGAAGAGAGTGATGGATCTGCCGAGTCAGAGGGCAGAAAACTGAGCCAAGCAACAAAGCCGACAAGAAAAGCGAGCAAAAAGGCCCGCGAAGAGATGGCGCGCGAGACTCAGCGAATGTCCCGGAACATGCAACTGGCCCATCAAGCAAGAACAAGGAAGAACTTCTCTAAAGACAGTTTCTTGGCCATTTTCAACCGTTCCCTGCCCACTACTCCAGCCACACACCAGCAGCCTCAATCGGACAGCCGCTCGGGCCCAGAGAGCCCACATGCTTCGTCCGACGTCGAGCATGGCCGTCACACAACGCCACCCACAAGTCCTCCTCCGGTGCCACCAAACTGCGAGAAGCTGAATCCATTGATTGTTTCCGACGGTCTGGTTCTTGAAGCACCGCGCTTGCAAAATCTCGAGCCTCTGAGTCTGACAAACAATGGCAAAGGCAAAGGCAGAGCTCTCGAGAATGCAACCAATCAGTATGATGCAGTGCCACCAGCTCCACCAACGAAAAGAGCAAGATTGCGAGAGCTGCTCAACAAATCCCTCTCCGATTCCAAAGATGCTGACTTGGAAGTCATCACCGCGAGGGGCGAATGGCCGAAGTATGCTGCATTCGAGAAACTGCCGAGCAGGACGGCGGCAGAGCCACAGTCCCACCGTGTACTGCGCGCCCTAGCTCACATCCACGATCCCGGCAAGAACAGCAGATCGTCCATGAACATGGCTGAGCTAGATCTGAGCCTGCAAAGGGCAGCTCGCCTTCAGGCAAAAGAGGAGCGCCAACAGAAGATCGATGTGCTTCGAGCCATGGGCAAAAGCATCAGGACAGCCGAGGAACGCGAACGTGACCAGGAGGAAGTTGAAGACCTTGTCGAGAAGGCAAGGCAGGAGGCTGCTCAGCTTCAGAAGCGAGAAAAGGAGCTCGCAAAAAAGGATGGCACATACGTCAAAGATGGCATCGACAGTGACGACAGCGATGATGAAGACTTTGATGATATAGACGACGAGGCTGCCTCGGGCAAATCTGAAGAAGAGGAGGAAGATGGCGACGACGACAGCGACAACGATGAGGAAGAGGAGGACGACAACGACGACGAGGCTACTGGCAGTGATGAAGAGCTGATCGATGATGCCGCCGAGGAGGCTGACTCTGAAAATGGGGAACCGCTTGCCGAGGCTCATGAGGAGCACTTAGACAGTGTGGATGAAGAACTCAACGGTCCGCCGGGGCCTTTGCCTCGCAAGCCAAGGCAGTCTCGAGTCGTCGTTGACGAAGATGAAGACGAAGACAAAGACAAAGTCGTCGAGGCAAAGCTAGACACAGAGTCTCCAACGCAACAACGTCAAGCAAAAACACCCCTGTCCCTTACTCGGTCAGCCCGCAAGCCCATCCCAGGCCTGAACATGAGTGACGACCTTCCGATGGATCTGTCCCAGGCCTTTGCCGCCACAATGGCAGACTCTCAGACTCAAAGCAATGGGCGGGCCGGGGAAGAGGACAGCTACGATATGGTTCAAGAAGTTCCATCCCCTGGTGTCGCTCTCATGCCCCAATTGAATCGACTAGATTCACTTGACATAGTCACCAACAGCCAGCCATCCCAGATACAGCCAGTGGATATGGATTTGTCTCTTTCGCAGGCTCAGCACGTACCAGCGTCGCCACTGGTGACTCGAGAGCGCTCCCAATCCCAGTTCACGCCGTCTCGGGCCCTCTTTGAACCCACACAGGACCGTGGCTATGTCTACAGTCCTTTTGAGGGCAACAGGTTTGAGACGCCTCAGCAGGTGGCCCCTCACTCGACGCGTGATACTGTCATATTATCCAGCAACGTCGACGCTAGTCCTCTCGTGCAGCGGAAACGCCGCTTACGACATGGACGCGTTGCTGAGGCAGAGTCAGAAGAAGAGGACGAGGCGAGCGATGGTGCTGACAAATCTGCCTTTGTGGTCATGAAGCACGCCGCCAAGAAGGCTGAGCAGCAGGCGTTCGACAAATCCAAATCTAATGCGCGAGAAATCGTCGACGAGGCAGCTCAGGAGTCTGACGATGAGTATGCCGGCCTTGGGGGGGCCAGCGACGACGAAGAAGGCGTTGAAAACGAGGACGACCGCAGGATGATCGATAACAATACTGAAATTGACCAAGGCGACGAAGCAAAGCTTGCCGGCCACTTTGCCGACAGGGAGCGAAAGGAGGACGAAGCGGCGGTGAACAAACTGATGAAAGACCTGGCCACTGGCGCTCTGAGGAGAAAGCGCGGAGCTCAAGATGATCTTGACCTATCCGACGACGAGGTCGAGGCAGCAGCCAGGCGCCGTAAGGCGAAGCAGCGTCAATTTGCCCGCATGCAACGGGAGCTTCTCAAGGACGAAGCTGTGGGCAAGATTGCAGAGGACAAGAAGAAGGAAGCTTTTCTCAAAAGCATCGAAGATCGTGAGCCACTTTCGGATGACGATCTCGATTGGGACCAGTTCGAGACGCCAGTGGAAGAGTGGCAGTCGCAGTCGCAGCCGCCGACCGACGTCGATGTGGACAATACACAAGCAGGAGACAGATACGAGCGACCTCTCGAGACCGTATCAGATTCTCAGCTCAATCATGGCCCTGCATCTGTCCGCCGGTCCAACCACAACAAGAAACCAAACACACTTGCCCAAATCCGTGAGTCGGTCTCTTTCCTCATCGAGGAGCCAGAATCTCAGGCCAGCCTGGTCGACCTCGGTCTGTCGGACTCAGAAGAAGAGCCAGAAGCCTATGTCGACCTAGACCGCCATCTGAGAGTTGCAGAGGCAGATGAAAATGCGCCGGAAGATGGCGACGGAGACGGACTGGCCGACTTTATCGTCCAAGACAATCGACCTGGCAAGGACGTGCAGGGTAGCACTGATGTGCAAAAGCCAGGCTTCTCCTCCCGCCAACCATTTAGTGAGCGTAGAACGCGGGTCAACGTGGTCAACCGCGTCTCACTCCTGCGGCAATCGGCATCCACGGGTTCCCACAGCGGTTCGCCAACGACCAAAATGGCGTTTTACACCAGCACCACGACATTCAAAGGGCCCACGCTTCTCCGCCGCGCCACGACTAATTCAGCCCTCACCAGCTTCAGCACGAATGAAGGCGTCTCAGCGACAGGCGTGACAGTTGCCAAGACGGAAAGAGGCAGTGCGAGTGAAGAAAAGGAGTTCATCCGCAAGGGCAAAGGAGGTGTAAGAAATGCGGTCAACTATCAGGGCCCAGCTACGGGGGCCAAGGGGAGGCTGACAGTGCGGGAAGAACGGATGAGTGCGCGAGCGGGGGTGGTCAAGCGGGATGCTGCTAAGGGGAGGAAGGGGCATAGTGGCTTCTTGGGCGGATTGTTTGGGATGGGGGCTTGGGAATGATCAGTTGTACTAAGGACAACCTAGTTCCTGGCTTAGGTAAGCAGTCCTGCCAAGGCCTCGCACAATTAGTATCTTATTATTTACCTGTTGCCTATCCTATATACTGCCTATGTTGTCCTACCCTAGTCCAGTAGAAGGAATATCAACAGCCCTCCCATTCCCACACAGCAGAGGGATACCCTTACATGCTGTGCAACTACTGTACATTGATTTCACAACTCGGGAGTCGCGAAATCTGTGGACTGTCGTTAATCCGGCACCGAGATGGTGTCCAAGCTGCACGCTGCACCTCGCCGTGGCGAGGTGGCCGCCAAACTCTAGTGATGACAAGCTATTATCATAGATCATCTCGATACTTGTCCTTTTCTCTCCGATTCATACGTCGCTACTCGTCCCTATACGTCGAGATGTTGGAATTGTCCAATACTGGCCACCATTGCTACCGCAGGCCTTTCTCGCCACGTGCTAAGTCCTAACTCGCGAGCAGGTTTCACTTTTCTTGACGCTGAGACGACCGGCTTTCTGCACTTGCAGGTAGGATTTATCCACTTGAAATATTGTACTCGTCTGGCTTCTGCTAACGCTAGAGTTTGATAGTACTCAACTTGGATGTGATCACGCTCCCTATAGGGCATACAATGCCCTCGCAAAAGTCTTCGATCCAAACGATAGGGGTCAAATTCAGTGACATACCCAAGGATCCCAATGTCGACTTAAAAAAAAACTGCTCGTATTTCACAAGATGGAAGCAATTACCTACGCCAAATGAGGTTCGCGCCTCGAAATCTCTCCGGTGCGCGGGCCGACCTCCTGACAATCAGATACGCCTCGGTGCATTTGCGAGAACCTGACGTGCATTCTCTCCAAGCATGCCATTCTTTCTCTCCTATATATAGCTGCATCACCCCCGATAGCCTGCAATCCTCATACGAGTTTCTATCCCATCTGGCGCTGGCCGCCCTAGGCACTGTTCATATGATAATACTCGTTGATAGGGGACTCTGACCGGCCTCGCTGTTTTGAGCTGAACACCCAGGCGATGAATGGTGATAGAATGGACGGTCATGCCAGGAATGGGAGACAAAAGAAAACAATAGACTCGTATTAGGGAGGCATGAAGACTAGGCAGTGAGCTGCTCAAATGAGGCTGGAGATAGCTAAGGGCAAATCACCAACCACAGTGCCTTGGGTACCAAAATTGAAGCGTAGTGAATCACAACAGAGACACAACTTCCCTCAGCGTATAGCTTACGCCTAAAATGTTAGATGGACCTTTTGGCGATGTGGTTGGATGATGGATGGTGTTGGCGGAGGAGTTGTCGGGTAGATCGTCAAAAAACAAATCTGGCGGATTTATTCTCGTTAGGACAGCAGAGCCGCAAACTACCGCTCCATGCAACAACGACGAGTTGCGGGGGTATTAGGTCAGTGATCCTTGATAACAAAGTGATTTATGATTTGTAGCTTTCCTGGGATATCCACTTGGGGTAACAAAACACACAATCCTGGCCCAAGAGCGGGAGGTGACTACATACTTGTGCTGTATCTTGATTGCACGTAGAAGTACGTGGGGATCGAATAGGGTGGCCGGCAACACCATCTGCGCAGTAGTCATTCCTGCCCACCGTAGCATTGACTCATCCATTCGTTATTACGGCATCGATGGTGTGGGCAAAAAGTTCAGCCCCGAGATATAACTTGCCATCCATCTTGCCATATTTGGTTGCCACACATCCTCAATCACCACTTCTCAAATCTCAACCCTCGGCTCTCAGGCCCCAATCCTTTCGCCCTCTTAACCAGCTCTCACGCACTCTCCCTCCTCTTTCTCTCTCTCTCTCATCCACATCCACACCATGGCCGACTCCGACTGGGACTCGGTAACGCGCATCGGCAGCAAAGCGCGCAGCGGCGGCGGCGTCGTCGACCGCGAGCGCGTGGTCAAGGGCAAATCGGCCCTCAACGCCGCTCAGCGGACCGGCGCTGTGATTGGGACGGAGAAGAAGTTTGCCAGCGCCAATACTGTATGTTACCTCTGTCTTGTTTTTTTCTTTTCTTTTCTTTTCTTTTTCTGATCTTCTAACTCTTGTGTGTTCCAAAAGAAATCGAGCGTCGAAGGGCAACACCTGACCAAAGTGGACCGGTCGGATGAGATCATCAAGCCGAAGACGGTAGGCGCGGTGGTGGGGCAGGCTATTGTGCGGCGGCGCAACGAAATGGAGCCGAAGATGACGCAGAAGGACCTGGCGACGCGGTGCAACACGACAGTAACGGTGGTGCAGGATATGGAAAAGGGCACGGCGGGGCCCGATCAGAAGGTGCTAGCAGCCATGGAGCGTGTGCTAGGCGTCAAGCTGCGGGGCACCGATATTGGCGAGCCCAAGTTTGGGCCGAAGAAGAAGTAGGATCAGCAGTACCTTTGATTCTCGTTTTTATTATTATTGATAAGGGAGAGGAAGCATGCAATGGCCTGGTCAAATAAGTATGTATAGAGAGAGAGAGAGGAAACATTGATTGATGAATATCGACATGGGATCATCTAGATACGTAGGTCCTAGTGTCTATAGGCTCTTCTTCTTCTTCTTCCTCTTCCTTCTAACCTTGGCAACTGCAAGACTGGATCGGACGCTGAGAGGTTGAGAGGTTGAGAGGTCGAGAGGTTGAGAGGTCGGGAGGTCGGATGACTTAGATGGATGACTTAGAAACTGGCAGGTCAGGCTGAGTCCTTTTATTTGATCAATTAACACCGTTTGAGAGCGTGGCCTCCTTGCCTTTGTTTTATTTAGTCTTATCGCTCTTATCGCTCTACAGGGAGGCGGCCAAGTTCTTCTTGAAGCGCTTCTCGATGGCCTGCATAAACTGCTGGGTGGTGACCCAGGCGCTGCGCTCCTTGTTGCCGCAGGCGAGAGCCAGATCCTTGGTCATGACAGCGTCGATATCGACCGTCTCGATGACGGCCCGCTCCAAGGCCTCAGCCCAAGCGACCAGGTCGGGGGTGTCGTCCAGCTGGCCGCGCTTGACCAGGCCACGGGTCCAGGCAAAGATGGACGCGATCGGGTTAGTGCTGGTCTCGCGGCCCTTCTGGTGCTCACGGAAGTGGCGGGTAACGGTGCCGTGGGCGGCCTCGGCCTCGTAGGTCAGGCCATCGGGCGAGATGAGCTGCGAGGTCATCAGGCCCAGCGAGCCGAAGCCCTGGGCGACAATGTCGGACTGGACGTCGCCGTCGTAGTTCTTCATAGCGATCACCATGCCGCCGGACGACTTGATCATCTGTGCCACCATGTCGTCGATCAGCCGGTGCTCGTACCAGAGCTTCTTGGCCTCAAACTGAGCCCTGTAGTCGCGCTCATAGATCTCCTGGAACACGTCCTTGAAGCGGCCGTCGTAGGCCTTGAGGATAGTGTTCTTGGTCGTCATGTACAGCGGGTAGTTGCGCTCCAGTGCAAACTTGAACGACGCGTGCGCGAAGCCGTGGATCGAGTCGTCCGTGTTGTACTGCGTCTGTGCCACGCCGCCGTTGTCGTTAAAGTCAAATACCTTGATGCGCTCGGGCTCGCCGCCCTTCTTGGGGTAGAAGGTCATCTCCAGCGTACCGGCCTCGTTGAAGACCCTGTCCTTGGCTCTATACTGGTCGCCGAACGCATGGCGGCCGATGATGATGGGCTCGGTCCAGCCGGGCACCAGGCGAGGGATGCGCGGGATGACGATGGGCTCGCGGAAGACAGTGCCGCCGAGGATGTTGCGGATGGTGCCGTTGGGCGAGAGCCACACTATGAGAGGCACGAGGCATTAGCAAGTGTGCATTACATTGCATTGCATTGCATTTCCCATTTCCACCCTGACCTGGTCAGAGGAGCCTCTCAGCAGCTTCACTCACTCTTCTTGAGGTGAAACTCCTTGACTCGAGCCTCATCAGGCGTGATGGTGGCGCACTTGACGCCGACCTGGTACTTTAGAATGGCCTTAGCCGCATCAATCGTCACCTGGTCTTCGGTCTCGTCGCGGTAGGGCAGACCGAGATCGAAGTACTTGAGATCGATGTCGAGATAGGGCGTGATGAACTTGTCCTTGATGTCTTGCCAGATGATACGCGTCATCTCGTCGCCGTCAAGCTCGACCACTGGGTTTTTGACCTTGATCTTAGTCATCCCAGCCGCTGCTGCTGCTGCTGGCGCGGCCGAGGCAGACATTGTCCTGATCACGACTGGTCCTAGACGCGGCCGCAGATGGAGCAGATGGCGAGGCAGCAGCGCCCGGGTATGTGAGGCCACAGCGGACGCTCGAGCCAAGTGTATGGCAGAGTGAAGAGGATTCATTTTGCAACGGTTTTTTCCTGAGCTGCTGCTGGTTCACTTCCTGCCGTACATTGCCGGATTCCGGGTACTAATTTCTAATCATTATTATTATTGGAGACCGACAGCCAGTAGGCCGAGCAAAGGTTTTGGTCCAATGCCCGTACTACAGTACTAATAAAATAAGTGGGTGCAGCATCGAGAGCCGTATGCCGACGGGTGTTTTGCCGAAGCCGGAGCCTCTTCCCCTCACTTTGCACCTCATTTGTAAAGTGCATCCCTATAATTGTCAGATACGGGGACGTATCTGGCTTCAGACGGTCATCTGATGACGACCAGTCTATAGAGGCTGCTCCGATTGATCATCTGACACTCTAATTGATCAATTGATCACTTGCTTAATTCTTGTATCTATTAATAAGGGGCTCGCTCTGAGCGATATATGAGACGAATGTGCGGGTCGCATCTATCCGTCTTGGCGCTGCTCAGCCAATAGTGAGCGCGCATGTGACAATAATTATGCCGAAAAATATCTCAGCGAAAAGTGTGGTCGAGATAGGTCATATTATACTTGGCCAACACTCGTTACCTTAAGCAATATGTATCATCGTAAGATGTAGAAATGCTCATATATCATAATCCTACCGATTGAAGTCATTCAAGAGGAATAATACGGCATTGTGATCCGACTGATGGCTTGATACCAAACTGATGGCCGATTCCCACCATTCTGAAAAGACCACAGAAGCTATCAAATCACCACTCCCATTGCGTCAACAGGCTAGAAAAGTTCGATTGTAGCCTTTATTAAACCTTGCAAACATCATTAGACAGGTAATCCAGTCGATTTTCACTTTTATAACCACAAGTACTACATTCCATCGCCACGAGAAGGTACATCATCGACAGGCGCTAACACCGTAAATACAGAACCATACCAACCACGTTGTACGTCGTTGTAATTTGCCGCCACGCAGGAGGACCATCTTCATCCCCCACTTTCACTGAATAAATCTAGATTCTATTTCCTGTAGCTGCGTAGAATATTATCATTTTCAATGGTAACAAAGGTCCGTGGCTGCAGTCGTTGAACCTTCATCTTTGGTCCCTGCCCGAGCACGAAGTATCAAGTGTTCTGCGGCTGAAAGTTAGGCTGCCGCCGCCACTATCCCAGCCTGATGCAGCGACTTCTTCAAGAATAGGTCACATCTAGCGATTGGCATCTGGGAACAGGTCCATCGGAACTGACTTCGTTTTGCAGCCTCATCCTAGGAACGAATACCTACAAAAGCTTCACGAGACTTCCCTACTCTTACTGTTACGGAAAAGCGACCATGGCCGCGATACCCGCCACGAGGCAGCTAACATCAAACAACACATCGTCTGGACATGAAAATGCGGTTGATATAACACCGCAACAGAGAAAATTCAGAACTCGAATTGGTCAAGCTCTCGAGTCGGGCAATTTGACCGTCGTCATCGGCGCGGGAGTATCCATTAGTGCCATTCAGACCAGCAATGGTACAGATACCGCCACTCGGACGCGTGCGGTCGAATCAATGTCCTGGCTCGGGCTCCTACGACATGGACTGGCCTACCTGACTGAGGAAGGGATTCCCCTAACTGATGAGGAAACGGTAGAACTCAGGTCACATCAGCAGCAATTGGGCCCGGGATCACCGACGCCTTCTAGTCACAGTGTGCTTCATGCAGCCTCATTTTTGAAGCGCAAATTGACCGAATCCCGTCGGCTAAACAACTGGTTCGACTTAGAATTCGAAGGAATATATGAAGCACACATCAAGCATGACCCAAATCCTATGCTTGATGCTATCAGGTCGCTCTATCAAGGCGGTGCCCGAATCATTACCACCAATTATGACGACCTCGTAGATAAACATATCCAGGAAAATGCCATTCTCGACGACACAACACCTGCTTCGAAGCTGTTCTTTCGCAAGAAAATGAAGGGAGTCTACCATGTGCATGGAGTATGGTGGCACACCAAAGGTGCCATCTTTGACAGCATGGACTATGACAGGATTGCGCGCGATGATACCGTCCAACAAGGCCTCAAGAATATCATGACTGGTTCTGAAGTTCTCCTCTTCGTTGGCACCGGTGGAGGTCTCGACGATCCTAACTTTGGTAAACTATTGGCGTGGGTCGCCCAGTGGAATGAGGACATCGCACAAACCCATTGTCTTCTGGCTCGTTGTGACGACCAGATTGACCGCAGTGTCCATGGACTCAACATCCTTAGATACGGCAACAGTTATGACGATCTTCCCGTGTTTCTGACGGAATTGGCAAGCATGCATAAATGTAGGTAGCCATCAGTCTTTTGAGTCTTAACATTGTGGTCGAGCTTGAAGTCGGGTTGTCCCTATCACGATTCGTTGTATCTAACACCGTTTAAGCTACAACGCGTAAGTGATTGGTTTTAGCAACAACTGTATGGAACCTTGATCCAGTCCCTTATAGCAACCGAGCTAAGGGTGATCTGAATCGTAAAAGCAGTGCTAACTAATTCCTGGCAGATACACTATCTAAGCCTATCTTCCACGTGCCGTTCAATAAGATGTCGGGATTTGTAGGCCGGACAGACGAATTTCAAAAGGTTAAAGCGAAGCTTTCCGATCGCGACTATTGTCCAAGAATATCCTTGCTTGGCTTGGGCGGCGTGGGCAAAAGTCGACTAGCTTTGGAGCTGGCCCATCAGATCAAGTCCGAGCACGCGCAGTATTCGGTTATTTGGATCCAGGCCGAGAATTTGTTGACGTTCGAGGAGGATATACTTCAGATTGGCAAGAAGCTTGGCATTCCTGGTATCGACGACGCCAAAGCAGATGTTAAAGCCTTGGTGAGACAGAGACTTCAGAATCAATCCGAGGAGAAATGGCTCCTAATCCTTGACAATGCCGATGACGAGATGCTCTGGGGACGGCAATCCGATCCGAACAAGCAGGAGTTCTCGCTGGCGGAGTACCTCCCGAGAACACTTAATGGCTCCATTCTCGTCACTACTCGCTCACGACGTGTAGCCACTTTTCTCACTGGAAAAGAGTTCATCAACCTAGCCGCTCTATCGCCGCACGAGGCTATAGAGATGTTCACGAATGGCCTAGAATCAGCATATCCAGCTGGAGACCGGACCGCTCTTGAGACCCTAGTGGAAAAACTTACGCACCTCCCTCTCGCTATTGTGCAGGCGTCAGCATTTATCAACAGAACCCAATGCTCGGTTCATGATTATCTCGAGCTTCTAGATCAGCCGGAAGACGAGGTCATTGAGCTTCTGAGTCAGGATTTCGGAGATCAATCACGATATCACAACGCTCGCAACCCAATTGCTATTACCTGGCTTATCTCGTTTCAGCACATTCACCAACATCACCCACTGGCTGTCACCTTTCTGTCATCGATGGCGTGCCTCCACGAAAAAGCGATTCCACTGTCAATCTTACCACAAGCTAGTTCGAAAATCCAAACCATGGAAGCCATCGGCGTCTTGACTGGATACTCATTTGTCCAGAAGCGAGCAGGTGGTGGCAATATCTCAGATATCGAGGAATTATACGATGTCCATCGATTGGTACAGCTAGCGGCTCGTAACTGGCTAAAAACAGAAGGTAAGCTTGATGGAGAAATCCGGGCCTGCACAGTACGATTAGCCAAAACTTTCCCACCGAGAAATCACGAGTTTCAAGATGTCTGGTCAATATATCTTCCACACGGCCAACATCTTTGTGAGAATGGAGGAGACTTTTCAGAGCGATATGATCTACTGGAAAAAATGGGTCTTTGCTTTATTGTCGATGGAAAGTACGACAAAGCAATACAGGCGCATACTTTGGTTGTGGAATGGAGAGAGGAGAAACTGGGAAGATCAGATAGACTAATATTCCGAGCTTACAATAACCTTGGCGAAGCGTTGATCTGGAAGGGCTATTACAGCCGTGCAGAGACATATCTTCAACAAGCTGTTAAGGGGCAAAAGGAGTTGTCTGGGCCTGAAGATTCGGATACGCTGACTAGCATGGCCAACCTGGCCTCGACGTACCGGAACCAAGGCCGATGGACACAGGCGGAAGAGCTGGAGGTGCAAGTGATGGAGACGAGGAAGAGGGTACTCAGGGCAGAGCATCCTTCCACACTAACCAGCATGGCCAACCTGGCCTCGACGTTTTGGAACCAAGGCCGATGGACACAAGCGGAAGAGCTGTTTATACAAGTGATAGAGACGAGGAAGAGGGTACTCGGGGCAGAGCATCCAGACACACTAACCAGCATGGCCAACCTGGCCTCGACGTACCGGAACCAAGGCCGATGGACACAAGCGGAAGAGCTAGAGGTGCAAGTGATGGAGACGAGGAAGAGGGTACTCGGGGCAGAGCATCCTTCCACACTAACCAGCATGGCCAACCTGGCCTCGACGTACCGGAACCAAGGTCGATGGACACAAGCGGAAGAGCTGTTTGTGCAAGTGATGGACACGAGGAAGAGGGTACTCGGGGCAGAGCATCCAGACACACTAACCAGCATGGCCAACCTGGCCTCGACGTTTTGGAACCAAGGCCGATGGACACAAGCGGAAGAGCTGGAGGTACAAGTGATAGAGACGAGGAAGAGGGTACTTGGGGCAGAGCATCCAGACACACTAACCAGCATGGCCAACCTGGCCTCGACGTACCAGAACCAAGGCCGATGGACACAAGCGGAAGATCTGGAGGTGCAAGTGATGGAGACGAGGAAGAGGGTACTCGGGGCAGAGCATCCTTCCACACTAACCAGCATGGCCAACCTGGCCTCGACGTTTTGGAACCAAGGCCGATGGACACAGGCGGAAGAGCTGTTTGTGCAAGTGATAGAGACGAGTTCAAGGGTACTTGGGGCAGAGCATCCTTCCACACTAACCAGCATAGCCAACCTGGCCTTGACGTACCAGAACCAAGGCCGATGGACACAAGCGGAAGATCTGGAGGTGCAAGTGATGGAGACGAGGAAGAGGGTACTCGGGGCAGAGCATCCAGACACACTAACCAGCATGGCCAACCTGGCCTCGACGTACCGGAACCAAGGCCGATGGACACAAGCGGAAGAGCTGGAGGCGCAAGTGATGGAGACGAGGAAGAGGGTACTCAGGGCAGAGCATCCAGACACACTAACCAGCATGGCCAACCTGGCCTCGACGTTTTGGAACCAAGGCCGATGGACACAAGCGGAAGAGCTGGAGGTGCAAGTGATGGAGACAAGGAAGAGGGTACTCGGGGCAGAGCATCCAGACACACTAACCAGCATGGCCAACCTGGCCTCGACGTTTTGGAACCAAGGTCGATGGACACAGGCGGAAGAGCTGTTTGTGCAAGTGATGGAGACGAGTTCAAGGGTACTTGGGGCAGAGCATCCAGACACACTAACCAGCATAGCCAACCTGGCCTTGACGTACCAGAACCAAGGCCGATGGACACAAGCGGAAGAGCTGGAGGTGCAAGTGATGGAGACAAGGAAGAGGGTACTCGGGGCAG